>JAQIXJ010002137.1:0-16939 GCA_034700185.1 Phthiracarus laevigatus | reverse complement strand
TTCGTTCTGAATTTTTGTTTAATTTAAAAATACATTATAAATAAAGTTTTAAAATATGTTGGAATCATTTCAAAGCCTGACCCGGCCCGATAAATTAATTTCATAGCCCGGCCCGACTTAAGCCCGATAGGTTCAACCTCGAATCCGGCCCGGCCCGAGGAAAAATGTCGGGGGGACGCGGGGGCACGAAAAATCGGGGGCCCGTTTGGGAGTCTAATTCTTAGCATTCAACGCGTAAACTTCAAACTTTTATTATAGACACATTTAGGCTTGTGTTCTAACAAATAAAGTTTAATTTGTGACGCCTGACACTAAACTTACTCAATTACTTTTATTTTTCCCTTTATCAACTATAAATTTTAACCAAGATTGCCCCATTTTTAGTAATTTATGATACAATTTAAGCAATTTTATCCCATTGTTTAATTCATTTTTGAATGAGTTTGAACAAATTTTGTTAATTTTCGTATTTTAATGCACTTTTTTTAGTTTAAAGCCTCTATCATTAAAAACAAGAATGAAAATTAGTGATGCATCTTTAACTATATTATATTGTTGGCTTACATTATTGATTTCTATTTTAAATAAACAAAACTTTTAAACATTATTTTTTTCCTAAAATTTTTTTGTACTTTTATAAATTGTTATAAATAGTATTTAAGGAAGCGTTCAGGAAAATTTAGATCATTCTTAGTTTAGCTGACGATGAGATAACATCAATATAGTTCATATAGACACAATTAAGAGGGTGTTATAAGTATTTTAGTTTAAATTGTCAGACGTGTGACATCATAATTGACTAATATTTGCACCGATAAACATTTGTGACCCGATTTTGTGTCAGTTTTGTTTATTTTTCCACAACTTTTAGTCATTTTTGACATAATTCAAGCTATATTTGGCCACTATTTAAGTTAATTTTGGCCCAATTTTTTCCTTATTTTTACGCAATTTTGACCTTATTTTTACCCACTTTTAAACCTATTTTGACAGATAAAATGTCTACAGACATCTTGACAGACAGATATGTCAAACCGAATAGCTGACTTTGTCAAAGTGAGCAAAAAAGTCAAGTCATACACATAGAAAGAAAGAAAACAGTCTACATCCAGCCATTCATTTAAAATCAATTAGCTCGAATTTAAAAAGAAAGCTAAAAACAATCAATTAAATCTAAATATTTAATTCATTTTATAAAATCTGAAAAGTATTGTTTTAATTTAAACAATAAAAAATAAACAAAAGGTTTAAGATATATTTTGGTTGTTTTTTTGTTAATTTAAATACCAATAAAAATAGATAATTATGGTAGTTTAAAATTTGTATTAATTCAGTTGCAATTGTGTATTTCTGTTTGATTTAAACAACAATCAATGTTACCACAATTAAGTCCATTAAATCTTGATATATCAAGATTGTTTTTAACTATTTGGCAGTCGCAATGGTCGATAGTAGACGATACAAATATTCTGCTTTCATTGTTTGCTTTTAAATAATTCGCGAAATCACTATAAGTGAAATTATGTTCTAACGGATTTCCAATCAAATTAAGCCAAACCGGTACGGAGTTTGAAAGTACCAATGCGTTATCGTTCCATTTAGTTATATTGCTGTTTGATATAAATACTTCAACGTGCGCTATATTGCTAATTCTTGTGTTCGATAAATCTATAGATCGATTATCTAGATTAATATTGGTGTTATCTAAACTTAATTGCTTCAGATTCGTTAGATTTACAAAAGCATTTTGTTGGACTGTAAAATTTTCAACAATGTTCTGATGATCAACCCTTATATACTCTGTTTGACTTAATGTATTGTCGATATTATTAAACATGTCGTTCGATATTTCTGGAATGGCATTCCCTTTCAAATCAACATAACGTAGCTTAACAGACTTTTTCAACAAGTCTGCGATTCCATGTGACAGTTGTTCGTTATTAATAATGAATAGAGAGATAGTGTTTGATAAATTTGCAAATGCTTCTGAATCGATTGATTGCAAGACTGGGTTGTTTTCAATAAATATCCTGTTAAACGTTATATTTTCATTAAATGTACCATTGCTTATACCATTAAGTGTACTGCTGCTATTTATATATAATAAATCAAACGCTCCGCTAACACTAAGCCCAATTTGATTTAAAGCAGTTCTGTTGACACTTCCATCTTCACATCTAAGTTGCTTTGTCACAGGTCGACATGTGCAGCCTAACCCATTCTCAAAATTTGCGCATAGCTCCGCATTTAATTCATTAACGAATGAGTACAGCAAAAAAATTAAACATATACAATGATAATACATAAGTGGTAATGGTTATATTATTGTTTTATCATAACTCAATAAAAAATTTTATTTAGTCTTAAAAATAATAAAATAAACGACGAATTGCTGGCAATTGTAAAACTAAATTTCTACCAATGATTAGCACATGTTTATTTTTACATTGGGTTAATCAATTATTGCAAACATCAACTTTTTTATCTGATAATACAGACAGCTATATGGATTTGACAATCTGTAAGTCTCTCCATTGTCACTGCGCATACCAAAAAAATTTAAAATTGGCAAAAAATCAGAAAAACGGATAAAACAAATTAATAAATTTTAATAACAAATCAAAAATTCAAAATTAAGAACAAAAATTACATAAGTTGTTAAAATGTGATGGGATTCTCTGTTTTTATCAGACTTTGCAAAATTTGACTATTCTGTCTGTCTGTCTGTCTATCTATCTGTCTGTCCTTCTGTCTCTAATGTTTATAAAGAGATATTTTTCTTTACTTTAATGAAGGGATTTTACCAAATTCTTAAGTTAATTAAGGGATTTAGACATTTTTTCAAGCTGATAAAGGGATTATCAGCTTATTATTATACTTATAAAGTGGTTTGATCTTTACTTTTATAAAGGAACATTACCAATATCTTACTTTAATTAAGGTATTTTCACCTATTTTTTACTTTAATAAAATGATTTTCACCTATTTCTTATGCTAATTTAGGATTTTTAAGGTCAAAAAGACATAATATAGTCAAAAATACATAAAGTATGTTCAAACATATGCCTGTTTTTGCTGTAAAAATATGGATAATTAATTTCAAATATGTCGCATAATATAGTCAATATAGCGGAAATTCGCTAAAAATATCAAAAATAATAGTGGCATACGCCACTAATAAGCGATAATAAAGTGATGTTTTTTATTTAATTTGATCTTAATATAATGTTTAACTTATAACAGAAAATACAAAATAATGGGAGCGAGAGAATAAGCGAACGATCATAAACTTACTAAAATTTAAAGAACAAAGTCAGATATCATGAATGGATCGATCTTGTTTAATATTAAAAGTAAATAAAATTGTCTAAAATTCTGATAAAATATTCATAATTGAAACCGAGAAATTCCTTTTGAATATTAATTTTATTTTATGATGTCCAAACAGCTAAAATCGGAAAATAAAATGTTTATATTCTGGTAAAAATTAGTCATACAGAGAGTAAATGTGTTAGCTGGTATGTGGATATTTCGTAATTATAGTAATAGGTTGAACAGTAATAATCAAATCGAGCAAAGTTAACCAATGTTATTGGCTGTAGCTTACGAAACTAAAAGTAATCAAGATAGTCCTGCCAAGAATATTGACAAAAAAAGAAATATTAAGTTCATATATTTTGTTCTGTTTACTCGAACTTGACCTTAAATTAAAATAATATTAATAAAAAACAAGATCGATACGGTCATAATATCTGACTTTGTAAAGTTAGTATCAGTAAGTATATGGTCGCTCGCTCTCTCCGTTTGCTCGCTCCCATTAGTTTATATTATTTTTCATAAAATTGAATTTTTAAATATAATTTCAGATTTTTACATAAAACAAGCCCATAATCAATTCTATTTTTAAAATTATAGTCATTATAATTACAATGAAAACGGAATATCCCGTTCTGATTTTTGGCTATTTTTACCCGATTTTTACAATTTTGTCCAAATTGTTACTATAAAAACGGAATATCCCGTTCAGATTTTAGCCTATTTTGTCTATTTTTGACATTTTAAAGATTGTTTACATATAAAAACGGGAGATCCCTTTCCCAATTTTAGCTTTTTTTTGTAATTTTTGCCTTATTTTTTTTTATTTTATCCATTTTTCACAATTTTTGACCAATTTTGTGGTCTTTTTTGACCATTTTTATGCTTATTTTTGCCATATTTTGGCCATTTTATCATGAAAATAGCTTTATAAGAATAAGATGTCGTTTAAAATTGCTTTATTAGAATAAGAAATTGGCAAAATCCCTTAATTAGAATAAGGAAATGCTTAAAATCCCTTTATTAAAGTAAAGATTAAAATCCCTTAATTAGAATAAGAGTGCGGACAGACGGACAGACAGACGGACAGACGAACATACCCAAATCCATATATCTGTCTAAAAAGTCAGATAAAAAAGGTGTACCATGCTTTCAGTATAATCCAGAAAAGCATAAAATATTGATTTTATATTACATTATTTATAAAATAAGGTTTAGTTATTTTCTAAAAATTGTTGGGTTGGATATGTTTTGATTGGTTGGGTTAGTTTCGGTAGGTTTTTGGTTATATTTGGAAAAGTTATGATAGTTAAGGTTAGGTTAGATTTGAGTTTGTTTGTGTAATTATTTTTTATGAATTAATTTGCCATTTTTAATTAATTGAATAATTTTTTAATTTTTCGCATATGAAATGTAGATTTAACTGTATATTTGTTACATTTAAACTTAAATTACGGTATATTAATATTGTTATAAGTAAAACGCGGCAATCATAAATCCGGGAAAGTACCACAACACCCAAATCTAGACATACTATACTGTAATTTGCAATCGTTTTATTAAAAATAAAAACTTATAAATAGCTGATATGAGACTATTAATATTAGAATTGATGGACGAAAAATGTATTTTTAAATTATATTTATTTTGTATATGTTTGGGAGATAAAATTCAACTATATTAACATTGATCTCAATAAAGTTACCAGATGTTCGCAAAATGTTATTCTAACCAATGTGGAAGTGGATAATCTCCATGAATTTTATATATCTCGACGTATGTTGTTCCACATTCATTTAATTGAGTGAACACCATGTAAATATTGGTCGCTGACCGCTATATCATTCATAGAGTAGAAAACTGTTATAAAAGAAACACAAAAACCATGAATACAAAAAGCGGAGTATCATTAATAACATCATAACTTTATATAAAAATGGAATCAGTTTGCCATAACATATCGAGTTAATAACACATCCGGTTATCCAGCAAACATCGCTGTATTAAGCAAAAGTGGGATGTTCTAAAGAAAACGGAGACTATTGTTCGTAAAAATTAAACCTAACAATTTAACTTATGTAAATAATAAAAGTTGTAAAAAGTCTTTAAAACAATGCAAATAATGGAATAGTGTTTCGCGTGATGACGACTAAATTATATTACAATAGAACCTTTTATACAGTTTTAAATTTTATTAAACATGTGGAATATAGATTTGTATAGATCTTGTATGTTCTTTAGGTTTGAATAAGTTTTGATATGTTCGTTAGGTTTGAATAAGTTTTGATATGTTTGTTAGGTTTTGATAGGTTTGGATAAGTTTTGAAAGGTTTATTAAGCTATGATAGGTTTAGTTGGCTTTGATAGGTTCGGTAGATTTGAGTAGGTTTAGCTGGTTTTGATAGTTTGGTAGATTTTTTAGGTTTGTATAGATTTGGTAGATTTAGTTGGTTCAGTAAGTTTAGATATGTTTTGATTAGATTTGTAAGGTTTAACTGTACACTTAACTGTATAACAACTTTGTTTAAAATGTATTTGATGAGTTGTATTGTTTAAATAAAAAAACTTATCCCCTTATCCTTATTATATATTAAAAGAATGATATTTCTCTCTCTCTCTCTCTCTCTCTCTCTCTGTCACGGTCTCCTACAATAATCATATTAACCAATTTTCGAACGGTGCCTAACAATAACGAAAAACTTTTAACATATTGTTGTATTGCACTAAAATGTTAAGTGAATAATGCAATAAAACAAAGTAAAAAAATTAAAATTATATAACCGTCATTTACAAGAATATAAACAATATAATATAATATGTGATACGGGCATAAAAATGTTATTTGCACGCGAAGCGGGTTTCTAACTAGTATTTAAATAAACGAATTTAATTTTTAAAAATTACATAATTTTAATTTAAACAATTTGATCAATAATATAATTTTGAAATAATATCTAAATAAAATCATAATTTTTCAATTGTTTTCGACTTTTGACTTTAAAGCCGAATTACTTTATCGGTGTTTATTTTCAGATTGGTTTTGTTAGAGACAAACGCAGCCAATTCCAAGTAAAGGCTATGATCCTCTCCATGCGTCACTTTGATTTGATCCATGCCCGCTACAACAAGTGATGTAAAGTCGTTACCATTTTCTGATATTTCTCTTGACGTCAAAGTAGATAATCCCGATTTTACGTAACACAAGTACGCATGAGTGTAATTTGGGTGAAAACCATTCTCATAAACCTTTTTCAATATATCAATAATTTTGCCATAGATTTCGAATATTTTCAACCGATTGCTGTCATTGTCTTTTTCACTGTCCTCTTCAACTTCTTCAGCCAAATCAGATAATTGTCGCTTTAAATCCTTCAACTGTTCATAATCAATATCAGAATCCAAGTCATGCTTACATTTCTGACATTTGCATTCGATGTAAAACATTTCGAGATATTTGGACCGTTCAGACTTAGACATGTCTATGGGAACATAGTTAATTGTCACATCTTCGCCGATTTCTATTTGCTTCATAGCTTTCACCACCATTTGTGATCCATCATAAGTATACGCAGCGTTCGGTGAACACGAATGCTTTAGAGATACTAATTGCGGATATACACCAAATCCAGCATAAAGACCGCAATTTTGGACATTTAGTGATTTAAGATCTTCGCAATATATTCCCAAAACCTTGACAGCTGTTAGACCGTACAAATGGTGCAGTTGTTCTTCACTGATGGGTGAAAGCAATTCCTTGAATTTCTCGCTGAAACATCGGTACATCGTTTTCCTTTCTTTGTCGCTTTTTAATTGAAATTCATTGTCCTCACAATTATCCACAGATACCTCGAATTCATTATGACAGCGATATATAGCTGTTTGGAGCGATGGATCAGCTCTGACGCAAACGCACAAACGAAGCAATAAACGAAATTCCGAATACATTTTAAGATTTTCATAATGTTTTTCATAGATTTCGCACTCCAGTTGGTGACACTTCCAATCACTTCTTTGGCAATATTGGCCGCAATAAAACATTTTCTTACACTTTGAGCACCTTCTTAACGATTCACTTGTGGCGAGACAATAGTCACAGCGAATCCGTTTCTGTTCAGTACTCACTACATATACAACTGGATTGCATTTCATTATAGTCTCACCACGAAAATAATCTTTTGACGAAATTGAGTTCTTTGACACCATTTTTATTATATGAATTTTGCAATTGATTTAAAATTTTGAATATTTATTTTAATTTGATATAAAGTTATATACTCATTGTTAACTAATTGTTTAATGCGTGAAATTAAACGGTTTTCGCTAAAATTTTAGATAACTGTAAATTTTACTAATTACACGTTTTAAACAATATAATAACAATATGTTTGGTTAACAATGTGTATATGTAACCTATTTAACTAAATCTCACTTTACTTTTAATGGATTTTTACGGCTTATTTTCGACGAAGCCACTAATTTTGATTGAATCATATTACATGCATTAAACAATTAATTAAAAATATGTATATTACTTTATATCAAATTATTGAATATATTTTTTAAATAATGTTTAAATGGTATTATTTTAAAGTTTCAAATACTTTATGTACTGAACAAGAGTCTTATATAATATTTATATTTAAACATTAAAAAATTAATTAATTCAAAAATCATAGAATAACAAGTTTTTAAATAAAGGCACAAATAGAAAGGGTTAGCGAAGATTTGTAATTCTTTAAAAATCTTTGAGATGTTTTGGTTGAACTGATTTTAGGATATTGGGTGTTATGTATTATACGGGCAATATTGTTGGTTTACACTTTTTTTTGTTTTCACTTCGCATTTAAGTTTAATAAGTTAGCATGAATATAAAGTTGTGTTAAGGATTATATTGTTAGAACTTATGAATATTAAATGTTTTACAACAATACTTACCGCATAATACATAACCACCAGGATGGTCGGTTTGGTAAGGTTTTGGTATGTTTTGGTAGGTTTGGTTGGTGCGGTTGGTTGTTTTGGTAAATTTAGATAAGTTTAGTTTTGTTTCATGAATCTGTTCTGTTATAAACTATTTATTAAAATCTATTGCTTAAACTTTCATTAATACTATGCAATAATGCTGTTATTGTTTGGGTATAATTTTTGTAACAATACTGCCGGTAATCTATATAACAACCTCTTTGCGCAACTAATCATTGGATTCGTAAACAAGAATTTAAAATGCAAATATTCGTTCTTTTCATTTGCAATGCTGTTTTGATGACAGTGTTCTTCAATTAATTGGTAAGCATTTGCCATTTTTGGAGAAATTTGGATGTGATCTGTCATGCAGTGTATCGAAAAATGGTTTATTAGAATTTGGCTGAAATTATGGACACATATTAACGACAATGTTTTTAAGATATCTTTATGGATCAAATATTAAACCATTTCTGGATTATTGCCCAAACATACAAAATCTCTACATAAATAGAGAGTATAATTTAGAATATATTATCGACGAAAGAGAATTTTTACCTAAACTTGAAATCATTCCTGAAATCAGAGTCAATTCTGAAAATATTGATAAAATTCGGATATTTTCGGAAAAACATAGAAAGAAAATTAAGAAACTCGAATTGGAAATTAACAAATTTGGACGCAAAGCTCTTTCCTATATTTCCACTCTAAAAAATTTGCAACATTTAAAACTATAATCTATCAGAAACATCGATGAATATAATGAACAGAATATTAGGAAATATTGATTATTATATAACACAATTATCAGAAAATTCACAAAACTTAAATTTTTATTTTTTGGTTGGTATGTTTGGCTCGCAATATGTTTTACCAGTTAATTTGTTTTCCTCTTTTTCAAAATTTTATTTCTTAAAATATTTTATAATCAAAATTGACTCGACAAATGAATAGCTTGAATTCAAATCTGAATATTTTAAATTGTGCTTAAATCTTACACATTTATCATTGGATTATAGAGCTATTTAATGGCGAGTTTTTCAACGACATCGGACATCATTTGCCTAATCTTTGCAGTATTGAAATAACCACTAAAAGACAACTCACTGATCAATCACTAATATCATTGGCTAAATGTGTTCACTTGAAAAATGTTTGGCTATGTTTTTATTCGATTGGAAATGAGAATATCCCCGATAATGGTGTTCGTCATCTCATCGATTCGTGAATTCTTATCGACGACATTCTGATTAAAGGAGGACCAAAATTAAAGAACAAAACTATCGGTAAGTTAATAGAAATTGCAGAAAAAAGAAAAGGGACTCAATTTGTATTTATCATCTATTTAGCTAGATATCAGTTTCTGTCGATATTATTTTTATAGATATCGATATATTTAATAAATTACCAGACAATTTGAGAATTGATTCTAACAGATTATATTAAATAGTGTGAACAATGAATTAATTTAATTTTTTTGAAATAAATGATTGAATAACGATACACAACTGTTAAACAGTTAAAATTAATCACAGATTAATAATATAATTCTATATAAATAATAATATTGATTTATCGCTGTCCGCATTGCAATTAAAGGTTTGGTTTTTAATGGTTGGTTTATGGTTTTAATCAATAATTTTTGGTTTGAATTGGTTTAGTTTAAGTGTTTTATTTTAGTTTGGACTGTCGAGAGAGAGAGAGAGAGAGAGAGAGAGAGAGAGAGAGAGAGAGAGAGAGAGAGAGAGAGAGAATTACTACTTAACATATTTATAGTTTTATAGTCTGCATTGTAATTCAGAACATATCTTAAAAGTGGAGAAATAAAACACGAGATATAATAAATGTAAAGAGTAAATGTAAGAATCTTATCAGTTGGTTGTCATGAAAGTTTTGGATTTGTTAAAAATGTGTCATAACGAGTAAACAATAAATTCAAAACAAATGTTTTAAAAATGAATAATTTATTTAATTATTTAATAATTTCAATTTCAATTACTTTGGACATACTGACAACTTGTAGCGGAGATATGAGTAAAAATATATGGCAAACTCGCGGCCTAAATATAAACTCTCCGCCAGCACTGACTGTGTGCCATCAGAACAATCGCGATCGAATGGAAAGGTGTTTAGACGAGTCGTTTGATAACTGGAAATATTATGAAAAGCTGAACAAAGCATCGGATCGTGAAGTGGATAAAGCGATGTGTTGCGCGATGTGGGACGCAAGAGACTGCCAGATGAAGATCGCTAAGCGATACTGCGATCAACAGTCTATCGATCAGTTATACGACGCTTGGAATGAAGGCATTGAGTTATGGACACGAGTGGCTGACTGTCATAGACATAAGTTTACTTATGGTTCGGCAAATTGTAAATTAACCGATTGGGTCATTGCGCTAATTGTGATCGCATCTATTGTTGTCGTCGCCGTAATTATATTCATTATTTACCGATTAATTGAAAAACGTAGAAATTCAAATCAATCAAATAATAATCGAAGATTTATAAAGTAAACGATATAAATCGCAAAAAATTCTATCTGTTTTTTAAGCAAATCATTATCGTTTTTATAATTTTCAAACTTTGTATTTAATTTGATAAATATTAACCATACCGTATATTTTTAATATCGTAAATATATGTGTTTAATGCACTAAATTTATACTGATTCATAATTTTCCAAAATTATTTAATATATTAATTTATAGGAAGGGCTCAAGATTTTAAACAAAATCACCATTAATGGACTTCAAGGAATAGGCAAACGTATGAGTTATAATATGCTTTAATTAAAAACTGAATTAAACTCAAAATCAACCAGACTCGACAAAAATAACCCCAAAATATGCAATTGTAATCAATAACAGTAAGGAATAATATATCGCATTTGAAACTATCAATTGCATTGTTGTTTTGTTAAATGGAGTGTCGGATATAGCACTTCTCCCGCTTATAAAACAGTAAAAGTGATGCATAGAGTTATTGAAGCACTTCAAACGTTAACGCATTGATAGACTCCGCTCACTATATTGTACTGTACTTCTGAAACTGACTATTCTTTTTGTTTGAGTTAATAAAGATCTAAACGATCAGTTTAGGCTCGATCGCAAGACTATTGGAAGTTTTTATAACTAAATATAAAACAAGAATAAAGTGGAGTGTGAGCTCACTCTCATTTAATTAATGAATTTTTATCTTTTAATAATAATTATTATTTTTCTTTAACTAATTTTTAATATGGTATGCGAAACAGAAAGCTGACTATATAAATAAAATGATTGTCAGTACTAATCTAAAAACTAACGATAGAGATAATCTATAGGCTAAGTTTAAATAATTTTAAATATCAAGTTTAGTGTTTGAAGTTTGAATAAGAGAACGTTAGAACACAGGAACGAACAAACTTAGGCACAAACGGACAAACGTTACCATTTATGTTTACTATGGCTATAATCCATAATAAAACTACTGACACCTATAATCGTATAACACAATGATTGACTGTGCAATAGAATTACTATTGTTAAGTATAGGCCAATAAAAAACGCGTGAAAATCATATGAAACGAAATGCTGTGAACGCGCCATAAACTAATCAAATTCACGTTCAAATCATTAAATCCTTATTTATCTAATCATTGTTATTTATTTTAATTAAATTTTAAATTTCAAACATAATGAACCAATATTTTAGATTCATTTTATTTATTTACACGATATTTACAAATATAAACCGGTTCTACGGATTTACAGACGATAACGAAAACGTTTTCAATACGTTTACCGGTGACAGCAACGATCAAAACAATTATTTACCACAATTCAGTTTAGATGATAAGCGAATATACGAAGAGGGCAGACATCAGTACGAATTACTGGAACGAAATGGCAATCATTACGGCATTTGTTGGCAAACAGCGATCGCATCGCTTCATAGTTCGTGCGCGCGACTCAACGATGACATCCAAAGTCGATTAGCGCTCGCATTTGCCAATTGCTTTCTCCAAAAGGCTGGTATGCAGACGTATCCGTGCGAACCATCGAAAGACGTCAAGCATTGCGTTCAAGACATTAGTGATCGCGCTTTTATTTCGTACACCGAATTCTTTACTCACACGCAGAGCATCTGCTTCTTCCTCCAGAACCAAGTTTGGCAGAAAACAACCGAACAAACTGTGCATAAATTGGCCATCACTTCATCCAAAGTGAGCGATAAACTTGAAGACGCGTCGGAATCGTTGCAACGATTGCGTGATTTGCAGCACATTTCGATTTCGTCTCAGGAGTCGCTTAACCATCAATTAATCGATTCGCTTAATGTTATCGAAGAGTTTAAAGCCAGCAGTTCTGAGCAACGGTTTATCGTCAAAGAAATCCTCGACCGGTTCATCACATTACAGGATTTCGTGCTCATCGAAGTATCGCACGTTTATTCGGTCATATTTTTTATCGTATCCATGATTGTGGTCTATTTGTTAACCACTCCGAAACGTACCGGTGATGCAAGGGTTTGGCTCTTTCTTATTTTAATTGCGAATTTATTTGCCGAAAAACTAATCGCTTCTTATTATACTGATAATGATTTATCGCTTAATATGCGTAACACTTCGGTTTCGATCCATCAGAGAGTATTGGTTTCCAGATATGTAACTCTTATATTAATGTTAATCGTATTGATTTGGTTTTGGTTTACGTATAAAAATTATGGAGTCATTAATCATCAAATACTCACCCAAAACACGATGACTTTGAGCGAAATAAACAAAAGAATCGAAAGATTTGAAAACAATTTCGAAAAAGGTAACCAATAAATAATTCATATCAAATTTTAAATATTAATAAACGTATCGTATTTTAAAAGGTTTTATGAACGGAGACATCAATCGATTAATGATAAAAGCGAGCGACAAAAATGGTTATTCGTCGAGCAGTGACAGCGATTATCAATTTAATACCGATTCCGATTCTTCTGGGTTTGATGACGACGACAGCGATACGAGTTTCATATCGATGGCTACTAATTCAACAATTCCTACCGTTTCTTCGAGTACTGCCAATAATTCGAATAATTTATTTAATGAATCTCAAAATATAAAGTCAGAAATCGAAATAACTGTGCCATCGAATACCAACGCTGATATTAGCGTTGGTTCAGTGAAAAATGGCTATAACTTAAGACCGAGAAAATCGCCGAATATATCGCTTAATTATAACCCGTTTCATACGGAATCTGTTGAAGATTTCTCCGCCAAAGTTAACTTATCGGCAAATTTGTCTCGAATTAATCGTAAAAAAATGAATACTGAATATGTTCGTTATAATCATTTATACTAATGAATTTAATAATTCATATACAAAATAGTAAGCTTATTTCATAGAATTTTATTTATTTAAAGTTCTTATTTATGTTAAACCGTGATATTACTTGTGTATTATAAACTTATGTTCGATTAATAATGATCATTGATTATGTTTAACCAATTAACTAATAAAAATGTCAACAATTTTACATAATTAATACTGAAAATATTTGCCAATTTGTAAATCGCGTAAAAACTTCGATACAAAATTATTGGGATAACTCATCCCATTTGAGTTGAACACCAAAGCTATATCGACCAGAACTGAAAATAAACGTTTTTTGATCACTAAAATGAAATATTAGCGCATCATTTAAGGAAAGTATGACGTGTATTGGCTTAAGGCTTGGATCGCTCTCTAAAATATCAATAATTAAATGATCGGATGCGTAGACAGCGATAGGTGTGACAAATTCATTGCTATAATGCCGGTCCAACTCAATAAAATAGGTTGCATTTTGTTGCACTGATATCTTAACTGAAGTAATGTTTGATTCGGAATATATGTCAGAAAAATCAGTGATAATTACTGTCGCTTTACCGAAATAATTTTCAGGCACAGAATTGCCAGTATTGTTAGTGTTCGACGGGTTGCTCTCTTTATCGTTGTTATCGTTTTTGATTTTTGAGGCGTAAAAAACTCCAAAATAAGCGATTGACGCGATTAACGCGAATTCGATCATAAAACTGGCGAACTTCCATAATCCCATGCGATTTTGTTGTTTAGTTGCCGTATTATTTGTTGACTGTGGTTCTCTGTTAATTTGTTCCATCGCGTAATTCATCACTTTATTACTCGCATTTGAACAGGAAATTGTTTTATGCCAAATGAAAAGATTTGCTTACAAAATAATTAATAAAAATTTTAAGAGCAATTGATTTTATATCATTCTTCTAATTTTATTTTTGTTAATTACACTCGTTTTACTTGACGCTAATTCATACGAAATCATTTCAATTATTCTAGTCTTATTTATTTGATAACTAAAATGTTGATAAAGGGCTAAAAAAGAGATAAATTAGTAAAAATGCGAGATAATGCTAAAACAGCTTACACCACAATTTATCTATTTATTATAAAAAGGTCATGCGTTGATACTATTAAATACCTATTGATATCAATTAAACCTATTTCTCATGCAATAGTTATAATAAGTAATATTTGTATGTTATTAGAAATATCGACTCACTCTCGATAACCATACAATTCATAGTCATCTTGTTTTCTTTAAAAAATAATTGTTTAAATTATTTATAGAACTTTTATTCATGGATTTAAAACCCAAAATTTTAAGAAGTAAAATAAATTAAAACAAAGAAATTTTAAAGTTATTAGTAATGATCTGTTATTTAGAATTTACATATTATTCAATAAAGTTTCTTATTTCTAAAAACTATTTTATTGTTAGTGCTAACAGTGATAAATCAATGTTATTTATATAGAATAGAATTATATTATTATATTAACGGGTTTCTGTAATAAACTTGAATTAACAATCATTTATTTTAATTGAATTATATTAATTCATTGTTCACACTATTTAATCAAAATAAATTCTCAAATTGGGAGGTAAATTCTTAAATCTATTGATATCAATCTGTTTGCCAAACAGAAACTCATAGCAAGCATCGATTGTTACGAAACTGATGCGAAATATCATACAAATACTTTTTCTTTTGTTTGCAATTTCAATAAACTTTTCGGTGGTTGCGTTCGTTATGTTCGGTCTCCCCTTTAACAGAATGTGTTCCATATAAATACATGATTCAATTAGTTGACAAACACAACACCATTATCAGTGAAATTTCCATAATGTCTTATCCGTACGTTTCTTGATTTCAATTCTAAATTTTTCCGTTAATATTCTTAGAAGTCTTTTAATATCTTCTTCATTCGCGACTCTGAATACAGAAATGATTTCAAGTTTTGGCAAAAAATTGCTTTCGACTGTAATAAATTTTAATATTTCGCTTGTTTTAAGTTTCTTTATGTTTAGGCAATGGCTTAGAAATTTTTCAATGGGCATATCTCTTGATCTTTTAATATCTCCTAAAGTCAATGTCTTTAATTTGCGACCATATTGTAGACCAAATAATTCTAATAAACCATTTGCCGTAACACTGTTCGGCAGATTACATCCAAATGTCTCCAAAAATGGCAAATAAATAGATGTAAGTTGTTATCGAGTATAACAATGATAGTCTGTTTGTTATTTATAGATCTCTGCCATTGTCTCGAAACTGTTTCTAATTTGATTTTATCATTGAATGACAAATATCTAAAAATCAGTTCAACCAAATCATCGCAAAGATATTCAAAAAAACAAAGGGTTGTTCTGCATTAGGTTTTGAATCCAATAATGCAAATTGAGATGATATGACTGAAGAATGTGATGAACCAGTTCTTGACACACAACACAAATCACTGATACAATCGTGAGTCTAAACGTGAATACATTCCAATCGGATGTTCTATAGAGAACGGAGAGTATTGTTGAGAAAATTAGGTTTTGATAGGTTTATTAGGTTTGGATAAGTTTTGATAGGTTTCTTAAGCTATAATAGGTTTAGTAGGTTTTGATAGGTTGATAGTTTTGGTAAGTTTGGAAGGTTTAACTGTACTATAAATTGTATAACAACTTTGTTTAAAAGGTTTTTGATGAGTTGTGTTGTTTAAATAAAAAAATTTATATTGTTTATAAAGTTTTAAATTTTTTATTACAACAATGGTCCCCGTATTCTATAGAACAACCAATCATTTTGCTAGAAATTAATACACGAAATAAAATAAATACCAAATAACTAATTTCTAATTAATTTTTAAATGAATACGAGAATATAATATTGATTGCGAGTTAACAATACAATTTTTAAATATTCTCAAACGGATTACGTGGGATGTCTTGTCTATTATTGTCAATTATTTTAATACTAAGCTTAGAAGACGTTGAACACATTGTAATCATAGATTTTGTGGACGAGATATGTTTACGCTTGTGTTAGCGTTAAGTGTGCATTGTTTTATAATTGAAATATACTGTGTGATATGTACTATGATATTATATAGCGTACACAGTCGGGAGTCATTTCGCTGTTTATCGCATAAAAATATCTCGTCGACAAAATCTATGATTGTAATCGATTTATATTGTTTATTGCGTGAGTTTTGAATCTTTTCCATATTTTAGTTGCTCGAGAATGATTTTTTCGGCCGTAGTGTACTATAGCGTGAGTATTGTTGTCAAATTTTTATTTTAAAGTTCTAACAATAATTTTTGTAAACCGAGATAAGATAACCTA
>JAQIXJ010002136.1:0-16940 GCA_034700185.1 Phthiracarus laevigatus | reverse complement strand
CTGGAGAATAGAGCCTCCATGGAAACCAGTGGTCAGAAAGGTATGTTCTTGAGTATCTAATTGCGCAAATTTTCAGGCCGGAGTCTAATAGCGGTATCATGTGTTGAAAGCTGGCCAAACCAGGGACAGATTATTGAAATAATTTCAAAGCACTGTCGGCACAAAAGTCGAGGCCGCAGAGCCAGAAAAATATTAAATTTATAAATTTATTTATTTAAAATATTGATAATTAAGTCATAAGATATTTTCTTCAGTTTTTAAATATGTTAATTTACTCGTTAGTTATTTTTAAAGTTAAAATAAGATTACCACGTCTGAAAATTTGTTTGACTAAAATTTATTAATGAGAAATTAAATGATTTTTAAAGTAAAGACATAGTTGGGAAAATTTCCCTTTTTAGCTGACGAGGAGAAAATTTGTGTGAAAGTTTCATTATGTTCAAGTTTCTAGTTTATAGAATTTATAAATGGAAATGTCATTAATTTCAATGAGAATTTCATTATTCTATATGAATAATTTCTTTTTATTAAAAATATCCATATAAAATATGAATGCTTATTGAATTCTGTCTTAAAAAGTTTATATTTTTTTACAAAATAATTTTCTTATTGGGGAATATTTCTCTTTTTGAAAAATTTGAAAGAAAATCTCTCAGAAACTTTCTTTAGCAACGTTCTCGTTCCCAACATACCGTTGCTTTTATTGTTAGTCCTGAAGCTTAGAAAATATGTGGGCATGAGGTCAGAGCCCTTTAGCAAGTCTAGTACCGTATGTTCCATTTATTATTGATAACATGGTTCATAAATACATTATTGAGTGAAACTGTTAATGTAGGGCCAGGGAAAGAAGATGGGCGGCGGTAAAGCGCCGATTCACCATTATGTTACACCCATAAGAGCGGGACACATCATTTTCGAAATTGGTGGCCACATCGAGTATCATCATGTCGAATATATTCTCAGAGATGTATGCAAAAAAATGCCGTTCGATGCGCTTCCCATCAGTCAAGAAATACTCGACGACTGGGAGAAAGAAGAGCAAGAATTAGCCGCTAAAAACATAAATCCGTTTAGTTTTGCGGGAGTGATTCGTCCAAACATGCAGGGATGTCATGAGTGGTTAAGTGAATACGATATTCGATGGGGAGGTAAATACGAATAATTCACAATTCAATTTTATTATAATTATTAAAAACGTCTATCACTATTAAGCATCGATTAAATATAAAAGAGTTAAACTAATAAAACGTGTTGATTTGATTGTCCGCTATAACGGATTAAATATTGTCTCTTCATTTCAAATATGATGATAGTGGCGGCTGTAGTGCTGTTTAGACTGTCCATTCCAAAAGATAGCGGTATTTTGATTCGACGTCCATCGAATTGGTGCGCAAATTTGTATGATTCAACGCTTAAGCCCTGCGTTTCGCCCCCAATCACCAAAACACTTTTTTTGTTTAATATGTTACTGAAAAAGCTCTCTTCGTTATACATAAGTGATACTAATGGCGTATGTGTTATATATTTCTTCAGTTCTCTCGCATCTTCGCTCGTAAGTGATTGGTTATTAGAACTCGAGTTAAGTTCTGTTGGGTTTGATTCGGCCAGAAATATGTGACCTAAATTTTCATTGGATAATTGTTCAATAAGTTGAGGCCATTCGACATTATTAACAATCGGTATACGAAAATGAGCGCCAGCTCCGGAACGCATTACTTTTGGTTCCCATGTGTCGACACACCCTTTAGTCGCCACAATCCTTTCGACACCAAAAGCGGCACAACTACGTATCAATGTGCCCATATTCCCCGGATCTCTGATATTATCGCACACTACTATTAACGGTAATTTTAATTCTTCAGTATAGATGTGTGCGTCAATAATTTGTTGATTGTCGGGTTTGTTACAAACAGCCATAACTCCAGGATTGGTTACGGTGTCACTAAAAAGTTTTATATCTTTGTAAAAAACTTTTTTCAAACCAACACCCGATTTAATCAAATCTGTCAAACGCTTTATTCCCACTAAGTTTTCTTCTTTGCTGAAATAGATTGTTTCGATAGCAATATTAGCATCGATGGCGTCATTTATAATGCGAATGCCTTCTAATATCATCTGGTTATTCTTTTCGCGCTGTTTTCTCATTTTTATTGCATTTATTACTTTACTATATGGAAAAATTTAAAAGAAAATATATGGTAGGTAATTACTGTATAATCAAATATAAAAAATAGTTAATAAAATAGAGATTGGCTTACAAAAACTCTCTGTTATCGTCACCCAACTTCTCGTAAACTGGTATTCCTTCAATTTTTGGCCTCAACTCTTTCGTCGTCGTTGAGTCCACTTTCGGTTTATCAAAACGCTTTTTATTTGTTTTTGGTATATCGTTCTGTTTTTGTTTAGTCTGAGAAAATTGTTTTCCCTTAACATTCTCTTTATTACTGACATTATTGTCATCAAAATCTTTTGTCTGTCTAAACGTTTTTGCTTTCTTGCGACTATAGTTAAACTCATTATTGTCGTCATTTATTCCCATAAATCTCTCTTTATTACTGACAATATTGTCATCAAAATCTTTTGTCTGTCTAAACGTTTTTGCTTTCTTTCGACTATAGTTAAACTCATTATTGTCGTCATTTATTCCCATAAATCTCTCTTTATTACTGACAGTTTTGTCATCGAAATCTTTTCTCTGTTTAGATGTTTTTGCTTTCTTTCGACTATAGTTTAACTCATTATTGTGGTCATATATGGCTTCGTCGTAATACTGATCACTGGATGGGTTTAGCTTTTTCATCATATCTCTACTCAATTCATCATTAATAGCGCTAACTCTCTGTTTAGATGCCCAATGCGTGTCATAATCTTCTCCATCTTCGGTTAATACTTTGACGGGTTCGCGAATGAATCGACGCATAGATCGGGTTTGGATGCATATTGGAGTTATGCCGCATCTCATCTGTTGTGAACTGATTTGCGTTATTATCTTACTCGATATCTGACACAATTTCAATGATTTAAACATGATTTCAACATATGTTTATCAATTCAATAGGTTCGATCATATATGACGTCATGAAAATAATAAAAAGCATGCTTTGTCACAATAATAAAGCACATGCGTTACCAAAGCGGACTTACCGTAATATAATATAAATATAATAGACCTTATTTTTAACTTCATGTCTAAATAAATATCTCCCAATACAGAAACCAATAAAGCGATATTCTCCAAAAAAAAAATATTAAAATTTTTTAGTAAAAACTTATTATTTCGAACCAGATATACAGCAGGTGAGATGTGTTTCCTATTGTGTTTGAGATGAGCGCATTATTTTATACATAAAACACAACTTAGTTGGCTCCGCGACTGCGTTATGCTCGTTCACTATACAAATAAATGTATCTCTGTTTCGAACTAGGAATCGTAAATGATTTAAACTCGTAAATAGGGTGACCAAATGCTCCCGGTTTCAGGGTGTCTCCCGGATTTCCATTTTGTTCATTCCGGCTTTCAGAAAAATGATATATTATTCAAAAATTTTCAAAATAATTTATCATTATAACTCCCGACTATATGTTTAGTTTACCTTATCTCGAGGCCAACTCCGTGCGGAAAGATTAAAAAATATCAATCTCGGTTTAGCATAATAATAGATAGTCAACCTTCTTGTAAAGCATTAGTGAAATCTAGTCACATTTGAACTCTAATTTGAATGACTAATAATTTTTTAAATGTATACGGTAATTGAGTAATTGTTCACACATTAATCAATCATATGTTAATCATGTACTGTATTGATATAACATTTATTAATGAGACTTCAAACATTAATTAGCAATCATTTTGTTTTGGAAGCTTGATTTGTGCGTGCATTTCGTTGATCATCTGTAATAATTGTGACCATTACATCGATTATTAATTCTCGATACTTTGTGTCAAGAAACTTAGTTTATGATTTTTAAAAAATAAATTTAAAAATCGAAAAAAACCCGAATTAAAAGGTTCCCATTTAAAAACTCGATGCGAAATTAGGACCAATGTTTTGAATAATTAGTTGAATTTTGTTTTTAACTAAATTTATATATTCTTTCATTTTCGAACTCTAGTGTTTGGCATTTCGGTCTCACATCCGTTTATTTAAAACCGTTGAGAATTCTCATCGCTAATATGGCAGGAAAAGTAAATCATTATCAATTTTTTTGCGTTTATTATTGTCTAATATTCTGTTTTAACAATTAGTATGAATCGAAGCGCAATCGTCAAAAAAGTTTTCGCAAATCGTATAAATTTTCAGCTGAAACTGATCATATATAAGTTGACCATAATCGACATTAAAGCGCAGTGAAACGCGCGCTTTAATGTCGATTATGGCCAACTTATATATGGTACAGACATATAGTGTGACGTAATATATGTTAGATACAGCTGGACTATGGAAGAGTCGCCAAAAGAAATTAATAAAACAAAAGTGTTTTATGGTTTACTGAAAGAGCCAGACTTGAAAATCGATTTGCCTGATGACGATAACGACGAATCACTTAACGAGAACGCGTCCGAAGCGGGAGAGAAGCCCAAGAAGAAGAAAATGAAGAAAGACTCAGCGATGTTCCGTAAAGCGCGTACTGATCCAAACGCGCCGCCAATCAATCGAATACCATTACCAGAGTTGCGCGACGCGGAGATTATCGATAAACTGAAAGCACGGAAAGAGTCGGCGAAAGCGCTTAAGTTGGGACCTGAAACGCTTCCATCGATTTGCTTCTATACGATACTGAACGCTCAGCTCAACCACAATATGGCAGCGCTTTGCGCAGAAATATCCGAAGATTCCAGTCTATTAGCGGTCGGTTTTTCTGATTCCGTGATAAGAGTGTGGCCGTTGACGCCTAATAAATTGAAAGTTATGAAACCAACCAACGAATTAGAAATGATCGACAAAGACGTGGATGACGTTCTGTATCGGATGATGGACGACAAGAACACGTTCGACATTAAAGTGTTGTTCGGTCACAGCGGACCTGTTTATGCGGTGAGCTTTAGTCCCGCGCGTGACTTACTTTTATCGTGTTCGGAAGACTCGACAATACGATTATGGAGTTTGCTCACGTGGACCAATGTTTGCTGCTATAAAGGACACTGTTTTCCCGTTTGGGACGTGAAATTCAGTCCACACGGATACTATTTCGCTTCGTGTTCGCTCGATAGGACCGCAAGACTATGGGCTACCGATCAGTATAATCCATTGAGAATATTCGTTGATCATATATCAGACGTTGACGTAAGACTCGTTTTTACTATTTTAGCCGCAAATAATCCAATTAGTATTTAATTACATAATGAGCCGAAATAACAGTGTTATTTATTAAAACCCAGTTTAACCTCATTTATTGGCTGTTATTTGAACTTTCTCTTAGTATTTAAAAATATTTTAAAAATTATTTTATTTTTGAATGAAAACGAAGAATATAATCTATAAATGTTAAAATAACTTTAATAATTAATACTATACTAGTAATATTTTTATATTGTTTTACATGCATACGTTATACCATAGTTGAGTTTTTTAGCGCATAAATGCATTGCATATTTTGTTTTATCATGTTTATTATCCGGATATCGGTTATAACTATAAGTTTTATACTGTGTGTTACAGAGAGTATACTCAAATTGTTAGCTTAAGTTCACGATTCTATAAAAATAACGCCCAACAAAAAAGATTTTTAAATCTCGGGTTAAACAACTTAATTTTCTGATATTCAAAAGCGAAATGTTTATTCGGTTGAGTAAAAACACTTATGAATTCATAGCTTGATATTTTTAATCACTTGCGCAAAATCAAATTATGCGCGCAATATGTCAAATCTTAATGCGATCGATTTTAATCACGTCAAAACTGAGTACAGTATGTGATAAAAATGTAAAATATTTGGCGTTAAAACTTAATCGACCCTAATATTTATGGCCACCTGAAAAACCGAAAGTGATTTTCGATAAATATGTTATCATTTAAAATTTATTGACAGCGATTAAATATAAAATTGTTTTTTATTTATTGGAACGCGAGCATTGAAAACAAAATTTTATTCTCGAAGTGATAATTACTGCAACATTAAATATGAAAAACTTAATAACTTTGAGTTTTATTTTTTTTATTTGCGCATCTTTTAATTAATTACAGTATTTCGAACTTTCCATATTTTTTGCCGGCAAAAACAACGAAAATAAAAATTAATTATTTAAGCAGCAAAAGTTTTTTCGAGCAAAAAGAGTGGACAAGAAATATTGCAATTAAAAATTATATATTTAATTATATCCACAAAATAATTGATCATTTCTATAACCGTAACATAAACGTAACCGCTTATAGACTATAGCGCTGAGAGTTTCCAAAAAAGTGTATTACATGTAAGATTATAATTAATTGATTTGAGTAATGGAATAGAAGATGGGTTTTGGTAGGGAACTATTTTTTTCGAGATAATTGGAAAGTTATCATCAGTACATTTATTAAAATAATTAACTCTGCAGCGAAAAAGAGAAGAAAAAAAATGAAAATCAAAGATTAATATTTTCAATTAACGAAAGTAAGTGTCGGTTCACTTTCGGATCAGACAAACATGTCATACATGTGTATGAGTTTTGAAAGCGAACGAACATTAATTGCGTTATTATTGGTTTGGTTTCGTTAATACCATGTTTTTCTATTTTAGTTTATTTTATTAAATTCTCACGTTTAGCCCGAGGGTCAGCGTTCAAAATCAAAAATTGGAACATTGCTATCAAATGTTGTGGTGTTTTGTCGTTTTTCAAAACTTTTGCAAATGTTTTGCATTTAACAAAACACGCACATTGTTCGCTCACTTCAAATAGTTCCGTGTTTATTATCAAATAACATCTATTATGCCATAAATTTAAAAATTTCGCGTTTTCTATACGGTATCGTAGTTATTGAATAAAGAATGAAATTGTATTTTTATATTATAAATGATTTTTTGTTGCAAATCAAAACGTATAGTTAACATTTAAAAAGATATAAATATGTATTTGTTATTTCATTGATAGTGCGTAATATTTCATCCGAACTCGAATTACATCGCTACGGGTTCAGCAGACCGTACCGTACGTTTGTGGGACGTGAGTAATGGACACTGCGTTCGTTATCTGGCCGGTCATAAGGATGTGGTTTATTGTCTAGCATTTGAAAACACTGGCAGGTATTTAGCGTCAGCCGGTGCTGATAAGAAGATACTATTTTGGGACATATCTCACGGTCATCTGATAGCGGAGTTGTCTGCACATCACGACACTGTATACACGCTCTGCTTCAGTCGTGGCACTGAAGGCGCAATTCTCGCCTCTGGCGGTATTGACGACTGCATTAACTTATGGGACGTTCAGTCAGTGATAGAAGACATCGATAATGAAGAGCTAAATACCTCATTCGCACCCGCAGTAAAAACGCATTCTGAAGAGTTTTTGCTTGGATCGTATCGAACAAAAGCCACATCAATTCTGACCACACATTTTACGCGACGAAACTTACTATTAGCCGCTGGTATTGTTCATTAATTCAACATTTCTATAATTTGTATATATTAAAAATGGCAAAGTGGTGGCAGATGATGATAACCTCTGGCACTTGCTTTCGAATTCTTTTATTAAATAATTCAAACATCAATATTCTTTCTCATTTCGGTTTACTTTATTTTCATTATGTATCACTTTTATGTGTTTATGTTATGTGCAAAAGTTTAGGTAAAAAAGTGGTTTTGTTTTTTTAAAAAATAAGAGAAACAAAAAAATGTCCAAAAAAATAGATAAATATTGTCAAATAAATAAGATTATGCGTATGACTCCCCAAACGTGTTCACTGATATTAGTGCGACCGCAGAACCATTTACGGTAACGATAGCGCTATTTGGGTTAAGCTTATCGTTCATTACTGACGGCGTTAGCGAACCAATTGTGCCAATTGTTGGCGGCTTAACATCTGAATCGTTTTTATCACTTAATTGCGGTGTTGTCGTAAACCATAAAAGTGCGATTACGCTAAATATTAGCCCACTAATAACGAACAGAATTGTTGAGAAAAAATTGTTCCAATAATGGTCTGGTTAATAAAAAAATATATATGTTATTACTGTGTAGCTATAATCGTACCGATAATAATGATTTAAATACCCATTAAGTATTTCATTAAATTCTTTCAGTATTTACTATTCTTATTAACAACTATTCTGAATCTAATAAATTGTATGCGTTTTTTTTCAGTGTAAGCTAGTTTTCTAGATTCGAAAGTAAAAGTAAAATGAAATCGAAAATAATAAAACTTTCTAATTCGACGCATAAAATAAATTTGGAATGAAAAAGCAAAACAGTTTTTGATTAAATCTCAGTTTCAATGCGCTACAGTAAAAGAAATATTTCAATTTATATCTTACTTTTTAATCGGCAATACTTTTCTAACTTTTAATGATCACTTTTTTGCTTTTTTAAGGGTAAAAATATTTTCTCCTTTTTCGCATTATTTGTACACTTTAGCTTAAAACGATTTTAGAAAAAAAACCATGTATTTTACCGAATTTGAGTCAACGTACAGAATGTGTGAGAGATTCACATGACATCTTACTCTATAGAAACATCATAATAATAAGCTGCTTCACTAACCGAGTTTATAATGAATTCCAGTGACAGAAAAATAATTGTGTGAACAAAAGAGATAAAAAAAAAGTTTCTCCAGAGTTCACAGGTATATTTTCATTATACACTGACAAAACTTTTTTTAGTGTCGTTTGTTGGTTCTGGAGAAGTAGTCACACACATCAAAAAACCAGTTCGCAAATTAATTAAACTGAAATTAGTTAATATTAGGATAACGATTAGAAAGATTAAAACTGGTTTTTAAATGTGATTAAAGAATATATAGGCAAAAAATATTGAGAGGAGAGGAGTGGAACAAAAAAAAAACAAAAAGATTTCTAAATAAATTTATTCCTCAATTATCATAAGAGTAATGCGTGTTCGCTGTGTGTATCAGTTTTATACTGTTTTCATGTCGAAGTTATTAAGCTAAACAACTGGCAAATAATAATAATAATAATCGAAATGATTATATAAATATTCTGAGCATAAAAGAATAATGATTTGTCTAAAAAAAGATAAATATTTTTTTAAAAATTACAACTTATTTCGTAAGTTGAAAAACCTTGTAATGACTTTTAATTTATGGTCTTACGGTCGGATGACATATCCTTATGATTTCGCATTATTGTTCATTAATCAAACCCCACATAAATACTAAGCAAAGTTTCTTTCTCTTAGAATTTAAAATTAAACTCACTTTCATAAGAAAGAGATTAATTATTTTGATATACAGTACTGCGGAGAGAACGTTAGAGAAATAGAGAAACGTTTTTGAAAAATAGTAATCTAAAAAAGCATTTAGAATACACAATGAATTGTACAGATAATAATAGCATAAGAAGTTCTATACATTCGATATGCTTTGAAGAACTTTGCTTTTGACCTTTTTTTATATTAGAAAAAAATGACAAATTATTCTTCTATTATCCATTTGCATATACAATAAGCAACTGTGCGACAAAAACTCAGTGTTACGTGAGATTTTGCAGTTCAAAAAAGTTTCGAATACTTTACTTGAAATCATAGAGTACAGAGAAAATTGTACGAAAAGGGTTGAGAGATATTGGTATGTATGTATGTATGGTATGTGTGTGTCTATAAACTTATAGATGTGCTATATTGCTATATTGTAGAAGATATGCATCGATTGCAACAATGCTATCGCTCAATGAATTCCACAACCGATACGCATTACTAGACAACAATTGATGGCACGCTAAACAGAAGCATTACTATCATAGACGGGACATAGAGAGAGAATATGGAATATACAATAGAGTAGAGCGAGTATAGGAGTGACGCGTGACATAATATTTAAATGATATGGTGACGAATGAATGTGAGAACTAAGTATACATACCATCAATATTTTTGCCATTATTGTTGTTGTGCTGCAATATCCTGTGTTCGCTGTGATGCGCTAACATTCTGGAATCCCTAACACTGTTGTGCTGCTTATAGTTATCGAAAGTGAAGATATCGTTACTGCGTTCGTTGAGACCA
The DNA here is from genome assembly GCA_034700185.1 of Phthiracarus laevigatus. NCBI lineage: Eukaryota > Metazoa > Arthropoda > Arachnida > Sarcoptiformes > Phthiracaridae > Phthiracarus > Phthiracarus laevigatus. Next base: position 6,787 of record JAQIXJ010002136.1, on the reverse strand, counting down.
GTATAGGTCTCACTTTCGCTGTTTGCGTGTCTCTCCGATTGAGACGACGACGACAGCACTGGTTTCGGTTTCGATGCAAATTCATTAACATTTTTATTATTATTAATATTCGCTTCGTTTGAGTGAATGCTATGATTATCATTGATGCCATCAGGCTTTTTACGTTTGAGCAGATATGGTGGCACTGCCACCGATGCCGTCAATGTGAACGTCTCGGGAACGAAATTGCATACCACTAGGAATCGACGCGAATTGTGCGTCAGAATCTCTTTATTCTCGTGAACAATTACCATTGTCTCGATTCGAGAGTTATTCTGCAAAAACAATTCAATCCACAATTATTGTTTGAAATCTCATGTGGATATGATATTATGAATTTACAATGATTTTGCTGCCACAGATATCATGGATGATCTGCAACGTGTACTCGTTATGCGCGTTACTTCTGTTACCATATATAGAGCATCGATTGTTATTGGCGTTCTCTACTGATATCTTTCCGCTAAAGTATGGCCCAGTGTTCACAATCACATCCGACGTGTTCGCCAAACAACGACTCGTTCGAGCGGAAACTGGATCAACAACAACAACAACTATATTTCTAATTATCTATCGTACGCTTTGATTAAATTATTACTTTTCTTAAACCCTTTCGTATAGAAAAAACATGAGAGAAAGTGGCAGAAAAAAACCTGTATATCTTCTTAAGTAAAAAAATGATTTGGTCTATGGGTTTGAAACTATCGTATCCTTTGTCCCACAACCAAACATTTCGTACGAAATGTTACGATAAGACGATAAGTAGAGGTACAGCGAAAGTCAAAATATGATAACATTCTGAAAATTTTTTTTGCTTATTATAAAAATTTTTTCGTTTTTTTCAGCTAAAAAAGAAGGCAATGGTTTGGGAAATATTAAAATTAAACAATTTTTTTTCGCTTTCTTTAGACGTCTGTAAACTGATTATTATTATGATTTAACGAATTAAAACCCTATTATTTTGAGAACACTTACAGCTTTTTGTTTCGACAATGACATTGCGATGATAGTCATTGTCAAGTTCGCTATTACCAGTATGTGGTCTGTTATTAGCGAATGGAATCTTGCTATAAAATATGGGGAACGCTGACAGACCATAACTAGTGGTCGAATCAAACTCGGCTTTAACGCTGAACGTGTAATTGGTAAGCATTCGCAAATCATATATCGACGCTTCATAAGTGCCTTTATTCACACGAACCAATTTATCTTGAATTACATCATTGAGAGATTCCTCGTTTTGAGACAGTTTACGACTTGTTTGAGGGGATAATATTTGTAAGTGTCTTTCCCGGCATCTAATTTTAGAATTCCAGGCCGAAATCTCGCAAAATCTTATTTTTTTTAGTTTTTTTAATATCCATTCATAAAGAAAGGGAAAAAAGAAAATAATACACTATTAAAAAATTGCTTTATTTTTTCTTGATTCCCTTTCTCACACACTATAATATAAGTTGTGTGTCGTTTATGACACTTACTTCACTCTAAACCCTTTGAGTCCGTGCTCATTATAATAATTCCATCTAAGATTCACAGCCCTATAATCTGGTTCAGCAATTAGATTCTCGACGTCTATATCATAAAAAATAACAAAAAAAAGACGAAAGAAATAAAAAAATAAGGAGAATAAGCAAAGTATTATATGGTAGAGTATAAATTAGAGTATAATATTTCGGATGATAAGAATAATAAATGAAAACAAATTGATGGTTTAGTGAATATCTCATACCATAAAATCGTCTCCAGGATGGTGTGGCGCTAATACTTTCGTTAAATATAATCAGCCAAATGATTATATGAACGAACAAAATGAACATATTTCACTTAATATGAAGAGTATTTAGAGATAGCTTTTATCACAAATAACTTTTTTTGGGGTACAAGTTTATCACAACAAAAATTTTTTACGAAAAAAAAAACTAATTAGAAAGTTTTCATTGGTGTGTTAAACATTATAATAAGTTGGTTAAAAAGTATGGTCAAAAAAATTTCAATTCATAGAGTAAAATATCGAGCGTTGGTCGCGCTTTACTCTAAAGATGAGACAACTTTAAAGCAATATTCAGTGCACATTTGGGATATATCGTGTACACTGTACTGCTCTGCTCTGTACTGCTTTGTGATTCTGAGTTCGACTTCACGTTGAAATCAGAATGAAAACTTGTTTCACAACTTTGCACAACTTTTAGCGGAAATAGACTTTGTAACGGGTGCCCGATTTGTCGGGTCTTCGCTGTGCTGTTCGTTATGCAATCGCCAATTGTTAAAGTTGATAGTCGAGTGGATTGGAGTGGAGTTGAGTGGCGAAACACACACATACATGCTTTATGTTACGAACATTTGCGTACACTTCATAAAGGATTTGTGGCCACAATTTATTAAATAAATGTTATAATAAATTTACATAAAAATACATTTGACGAGCATATGTCGACCACTGATAAAATGCTGATTTAGCATTCTATTGAAATAGCATAATGATTTATGAAATACATCACAATTACTAATAAAAACAGGGCTCATTAAAACTATGAACTTTATAAATCCATGATTATGTCAAAACTTAAATATTAACGTCAATTGTGTGTTCTGACCTCTCAAATGCAATGTTTAATTTATCGAGCCGTTCTCCCGTTCTCAGGTTTGAGAAGAACTGTGTGAGAGAGTGAAGTAAAGGGTGAGATAGAGGAGGGAGGAGAGAGAGAGAGAGAGAGAGAGAGAGAGAGAGGGAGAATCTTAATTTAAATTTAACTCTAGTTATTTTATTGTTTGTTTGTTTACTTTACCTAATATTTAATTTAAAAAACAAAAAAACATTGAACTTATAATAGCGTTGGCACAAAGTTTGAAACTAGTGTTATGTAAAAAATGCAACAAAAAGGTTTTTATTTTTCATCGAACGCGGAAAAAAATAAATTTTTAATGTTTTAAAATAACTTGACTTGATTTATGATGCTTTTTATTAACCGAATAATACAAAACAGTTAACGCAATACAAAAAAAAATGTTTTTATTTATTTTAGTTAAAAATATAACGGACATCCGATGAATAAATTGATTTTTTTATCTCTCATAACCATGAAGTGATGTAAAAATATTTTCAAATCTGTGCTTTACATACAAATATATTTTACGGAAATAAATCCTGAAAAATACTTAATTCTTTCTTTTGCTTCCATCTCTCCCTCCTTCTCTCTCTCCATTGCTCTTTAAATGTCAGAGAATATTAAAGAGTATTTATAAGAATAAAATAAACATTTTTAGTCATTAAAAAAGTTCTCAATACTAGACTTGTGTGTGTGTGTGTGTGCGTATGTTTGTCTATGTGTACGATACAAACTTGTAACGTTAACTTTTATTTACATTACTGGTATTTCTTTGATTGATGGCACTAATATTTTATTGCAAGACTTATAAAAACTATGGTTTACACAAAAAATAAATTAATTAATATCAAATTTAAAAACGAGAGTCTTAAATAAATACGTGAATAAATTCGAAAGTTCATCCAATTATTTGTCAATTACAACGTTATCAATAACTTTACGCCAAACTAATAATTTACTGCATTTTAGTTAATTTTACCGATTTTACGAGTTTATTGAAAAAAGGTTGTGATTTTTTAATGATGGGTATTAAATACATGTTTCGTACATGTGTTTCTTAATTAATCGCAAATAAATAAAGCGATCGATGAAACTTTTTATTTGCGTTTTGAGTTCAATACTATTTTAGTATACGAACACTAACACTATTTTTTGATAAATTTATTAATTGTATAATTATTGCGAAACTAAAAAAGGGCGAAAAAGGCAGAGTTTACAACATTGTCCACGTTTGCATCAAAAAATGATTTGATTCACGGAAAGTGAATTATGACCATATTTAGTGTTGAGCATCGGACTCACGCCCAATCTGTTCACTTTTCAGTCCCGGATTTTCATTAAATACGGGCAAAGAAAAGTTGAGCGTAAACCTTAGGTTTTCGTACTGTTCATGCATATTAACTTTTAATTGTTTTTTATTTAAAATTCCATTCTTCACGCATGCATAGCAATAAAAAAATGAAAATAGAAAAATCGTAGAAAACATACACCGATTCGCACATACGATATAGTGGTCATCGCTGTGGTCATTAACCCGCTTAACGGATGCTCCGTTCCATCCAAACGCGATTATTAATGCTGCAGTAATACAACTTTTCTATTGCGAAGCCTGTACTGCAGTTGTACTGTAGTGTAGTGTTGTGTGGCATACAGTCGTACCATTAACGAGTTAACTAACTATTTAATAAGCTTATAGTGGTTTTGCTGTTATTAACGTTACAATACAACAAAAAAAAAACGTTAAAGCAATAAAAATTACAAAAAATGCGTACTAACAAAGAATTCATTCTTCAAAGTCATAGGTTTCTGGTAACGAACTTCTTTTCCATGCAAAACAAAACGTAAAAAGTAAACTCTTATAGAGAAAATATTATTAATGCGTCTTTATTTTATGCATCATTACTTTATATAAATCTCGTTATATAATAGAAAACGATCATAAAAATAACCGTTTCATACAATACTGCAGTCATAATGTCTGAACTGACAATAATGAACGCAAGTGTCTGTGAACTTTATATGTCAATCATTAATTAGCTGCAGGCTATACTCAATACGCATTCAATAAATAGTACTGTATTGTAACGTTAGTCCTAATTAAACATTTCAATTAGAAAATAACCAGTAACTGTCAGAAAATTTCGTTTTTTTTTCATTTTTATCATACATGAGTGTGTGTGTGTGAGCGTAATGTTTTTATAAAATATTCCATCAACAGTAAAGCAATGAAAATATTTTATTTTTTATGCCTTAATATTGTATATAATAGTGACTATTATGCTTATAAATTGAATTGAGTATAATATTGAATAAAAAGTTAGAATTATTTAAATTTTGTTAGCCCACTCATTGGCTAAAAGGGGAGGTTATGTCCATTTGTCAGTCAGTTTGTTGGTCTGTCTGTCAGAACGTTGGCAGTGGAAGTTATCTAAAGTAAATTAAATTTTGAATGACTTTAATTTGAATGACGACTGAAACTTTAACTTTAAATCTGAACCTTTAAAATAAAGCAATGAATTAATTCCCACTAGAAAATGAACTCTCTATGAATATGTGAATCTGTTTAATTTATTCAATCGCATGTGATTTATGAGAAGGTATTAACGTAAGATCAATACAGTAATTTCATTTTTTCACGAATTTTGGATACTAAAAACTCATCGAAAGTTGGTAAAAAAATAGTGTAAAGAATAAGTTATCAGACATTTGTGTCGCTGTCACGTAAAGTTTTCAATTTAATATTAACTTTTTATCGTAAACAGCATATTTTATTTGCAAATATTTCGTTAGACTCTACATGTCTAACCTCATCAGTGCGAATCAATGAGGTCAGACATATATAGTCTAACAAATTATTTGCTAATAAAATAATATGCTGTTTACGATAATTTAAAGTTAATATTAAATTAAAAAAATAGCGCATATAAAAAACTTATCGATTATCGAATTTGGTTGATTCTAAATTTACATATTGATTTATAATATAGCTAAATGACATATTACCCACAAATAAATTTTAGGTACAAAATTCGGTACTTTAATTGACGCAATATTCGACCAATACGTTCAAATATAAATTTAGTAAATTTACATATACCGAAAGATCATTTAAATTCAATTGTATGACGTTTGAACAGTGATCACGTGTCGCCATCTATTATACAATTACTGACAAACTGTAAATAGTTTTAACACACGTAAATAAATATAGAGTTACAGTACTCACGATGGATATGTCTGATGAGTGTCCAAACGATAATTCACAGCAGATAACAACTAACCAAAAACCCATTCAAATATCAAAACAACGCAAACGTGGTATTATTTATTTGAGTTATATTCCCGATGGTTTGAACGTTAATAAATTGAGACAAATATTAACGGAATTTGGCGAAATCGATCGAATATATTTAGAACCGCTTCGATCACCAAAAACGCGCAAAACGGCGAAGAACTCCATGTATGGCATTCGATACTTGGAGGGATGGGTTGAGTTCAAGAAGAAACGAGTGGCCAAAGCTGTGGCGCAAATGCTTAATGGCAGACAAATCGGTGGCAAACGAAAGAATAAGTTTCGTGATTCCATTTGGAATATTAAATATCTGCCGAAGTATATGCCAAATGTCTGATTGCAATCTATATTGTTTTAATTGGCTTGTTTTATCGTTTTCTTTAGATTTAAATGGACTCATTTGGCCGAACACATGAATTATGAGAAGCAGTTGAGAGGTCAGCGCTTAAGATTCGAGATAACGCGCGCTAAACAGGAAACAAACTTTTATAGTTCGCTCATTGAGAGAAGTATTGTCCAAAATAAGAGACTAAACAAATTAAAAGCTGGCGAACATAGTAATGATAGCAGTGATCAAACATCAGTGGATAATCAGAGAATCACTAAACAAACGATTAAACCACCAGAGAATAATAATGGCGATCAGATGGATATAGGATTACTTAATCAAATATTTAATTAAATTTAATCATTCATTTTCATATTAAATAAAAATTTCGCTAATTGTATAATATTAAACGCTGATAATATTAGAAAAAAATATTAAATTGATAACAATTTCAAAAACAATTGATTCATAGCATCCAAGGATCGTACTGTACGCGTAACTTCTTATTCAACTTTTTGTTTT
>JAQIXJ010002135.1:0-16952 GCA_034700185.1 Phthiracarus laevigatus | reverse complement strand
TTCTTGTTAAATATAGCAAAAACGGGAACTTTTTTGAAATAATTTACAAATCCGGGATATTTTCCAAAACAAGCAAAACCGGGAAAATCCTGGAAAATAAAACCACTTTTTATTAAATGGTTATATTTAATTTAAATTAATTTGTTAATCTCCCGGTTATGTGATCAAAGGAAAAAACCGGGATTCACAAGGAAATCCCTATCCCTGCTAATAACACATATAAAATTTATTTACGATCATTGATGCTATCTTTAGATTTAATCAAATATTATATATCGATTGGATCTCTTCTTGAAATTTAATTATTATTTTACATTGATTGTCTACGGTATCTGTAAAATATACAGTGTTATCGCACTTACAACGTCATGCCGATTTTAAAAAAATTATTTTGTTGACTGATAGATATATAATTGATAATCTGTCTGTCTGTCACTCTTTAATCTAATAAAAGAATTTTACAGCTTCTTTATGTTAATAAAGGAAATTTAGGTAAAAAAAACCAGTAAATAGGATTATTAAGCCAAATAGCACACTTAAAAGGCTAGCATTTTTTTTAACTGATTAATATTAATGCTTTTAATGATCACATATTAAAATGAAGTTAAATTGATTTAAAAGTATAGCTATAAAATCCGTTATTGTTTAATATTAACTCTTTAATTATTGAGTTGTGATTTTTTTAAAACTTCATCGTTATTATTAAATTTGTCATTAGATAATATAATTTTAGAACGTTTAATAAATGGTTTTTAATGAATGAATTGCTTTGAAGGTTAATTCACATAAGAGATTGCAAAAAATTTGAAATCTTTCTTTGGTTTTAAAAAACTACTGAACTTATGTTTAGTTCTATTTTATGACAAGTATTTATTAAACAAAGTGATCAACGTTTGTGAGCAAAGCATAAATAACCACATATATGAACTTAAATTACTTTTCTGCCTTTTTTCGAAAAGATGCTAAATTAAATGTTGTACTACACTATATTTTAAGGTTAAGTTTAAATTATCTCACTAAATAATTAATATTTTTATTAAATCGATATTTAAGTTAGACGCAGGTATTGACAAATATTCTTATTATAAATAGAAATGTCCGCTACATCTAGAAACGAAAATATGGAGAATCAAATTAACCAAAGTGATTCTACAGAATCCCATGCTGGAATAATTAACCAAGTTCGTTCGACTTTACAACAAATTGGAGTAGAAGAAATTAACTCGAGTTCAACTGTTTCTATAGCAATGAATTCTTAAGTAAGTTTTTATATTAGTTTTAATAGAAATCGTTAATTGAAGAAATTAACGCGAATTCAACAGTTTCTATAGCAATGAATTCTAAAGTAAGTTTTTATATTAGTTTTAATAGAAATCGTTAATTAACTAAATTTTAACATGCTTATTAGCAAACTTCTTTTGTGAACAACGAGCCTGTTTTGAGACAAATAACTGTCTTTAATCCGGTTATTTGTGAAGGTCATAATTGGGTTAATTAATACAAGCCATTTAGATTGTGAGACTTTAAATATTTTTTTATCTAATTAATTTTCACAGAAAACTAATAAAATGAAAACTATTAATGTTTAAGAGCCATCACAACAACAAATAGATTGTATGATAATTGTTTTAACAAATATAATTCTTCTCATTACTGACTAATTTAAATAAATTTAATTTATTCAAGTTGATCAATATATTCCCGTTGATTATTATGTGGACCAAAATCTGTTCAACAAAAACTTGATGATTTAACTATTAGCGAGCGTAATAAAGTAGAAACACTCGAAAAAACAAGAGGAAAACAAGTTGTGCCAATTCGAATGAGAACGAAAGCAGCTCTCAAAGCACATGATGTTTCTGCTGAGAATTCTGTTCCATCAAGACCTGTTACTCGAAGAACAGGAAAGATTTCTGCGTCTGTCGAAAGAGTAGTGGAGACAAGTTCTGGCCTTTAAAAATTAATACTGATAAGCAACTTGAAACAAGAACACCTAAACGTAATGCAACATACTAAACGAAGTGTTCCGGAAACTGAATCGGTAACCGTTTAAAACTTTGATTTAAATTTTAAGTTTTGATCAATTAAATTAATAATTTATTTAGTCCGAAACTGATTTCTGAGTCTGAACATGAAGCAAGGAATGTCAAAAAAATAAGTGACACGATTTATGAGGTAAACTGGGCTGGACATTCATCCAAACAAAATACAGACCTATATTAAATTCAAATAAGTTCGGCAAATATTAAAGCGTTCAATGAAGAAAATAGTATAACTAAAATGCCTCGACGTGGATTCAAAGCTCAGGTTGCTTTACAACCTATGGATTGTATGACAATGCCAACAGAAATCTTTCGTATAAGTGGACCGACTAACTCTGTTGTTGAGGATGTAATTGAAGATTACATCAGCAAAGGCTTATTAGAGCTAGAAAATGAACAAGGAGATAGTGTATTTGATTTCGTCATGTAAAAAACAGCTAAAACAATTATAAATTAAATACAAACCTTTTTAGATCTAGTTTTTTTCTTAGTAACGAAGTGTTCTTTTCGGATGACATAGAAATGCTTTATTGGCGTGATGTTCGTAGCAAATGGAAATCATTGCTAGATGTGTCAAGTTATTGGATTCTAACCGAACTTTTAGGATCTACTGCTATAAACAAAAAGAATTTGTCTGCAGTCCGTAAGGACCTGTACAATAGCGATTTCTATTTTAAAAATCTACAGGAAGTTCGAGGCATTATGGTTAATACTTCATGGGATGGGAAAACAGCATTTGTTTTAATGATTACTCTCACTGCCGCGAACACTAATCAACAATCATTTAGACATGCAAGAGTCTTATGGTTGCATGGTGTATCTAATGATCGGCAAAGTATGTTTTAAAAGGCTTAATTAGTTTAACAAAAGGTTTACAAAATATTGCAAGCGAAGGCCAGGAGCACCATCGCAAATCTCAGGGGATAGTTGCATTCGCATTCCCTTTATCCCGTTATATTCCGGTGCTCCTGCTAGCTCTCCGACTCCGGTCTGTCCTGACTCACAGGCTGTTGATCAGTCCGTGCCTGTGAGGCCGCACGGTCTCTCTTATCGAGAGATCTATAGGCCCGTCGCCCTACTCTTTCTCCGCGAGCCTTCGGGTAGTGTGCCAAGTCGGCATACCAGCGCTCGCCTCTCGTACCTCCTCGGCACTACTACTTAAATAAAGAAAACAACGGCACACTTACTTAACAAAAACTTTATTTAATATTTATAACTAATCGTTATAATAAACTTGTTTCACATGGAAGAGTTAGATCTTATATATGGTTAGCCTGGGAGGCTAACCATATGTAAATTAACACAACATTTCGATATCAATAAATAATAGAACAATTCATTGTAGATAACATTCATTATCATTACCATTTCATAATAATTCACTGTAAATAACTAAATATGGTCTCATTACATTTACCATTATAACAACATATTTATTTATTCTCATTAAATTAACGAAAACAAATATCATAACTATTCATTTCATTGTAAATCTTATTGGCAACACATCATCATTAATTTCCTCATTGTACATATGCATTATCTATACATTGTGTTTATACAAAATAGTAAGTATAACTTATTTAATTATTTATTGTGTTGTCCACAATATTTTATTTATAAGTGCACATGTATGAGCCCATGGTTTAAGGAAGGGCGAATAAAACGATGCCAGAGTCTGTCAGCAAATTAATGTACGAGAGTGTATCTAAAGGTTTACCGTTGTTAAATACCTACGGGAATCAGGAAGCGTCCAGCGACTGTTTAATACGATGCTTCAGATTTATTGCTTACAAAATAGTTTATTTGGATTTGGATTGTTTGGAATATTATCCAGAACAATGGCGATTGAGAAAATAACTCTCTTTATAATAACGAGTATAATACTAAATAAAATTTTTGGTTCTCAATTTTAATTATACTCAGATAACCAATATTACTTTTATTATATTCGGATTAATTATTCGAACTGTTTTTTATATACGCTTATTTTCTATAAGTTCATTCAAGTTATTAACTTATTTCGTATTCACACAATAAAAAATTTAAACTATTTTTTCATTTCTTTTTGATGCATTTTATAACTTATTTAGTGGGTTTTCGCATAGCAGAAATTTATTCTCTGTCTTAATAATAAGTGAATATTTTATTTCTTTTGAAGTAAATGTCTTTTCATATGAGATTGTGTGTCTTGTTTCAACTCTGTTATTTGGCTTTTGCACAGCAAAATTTTGATTATATTAGAATATTAGATTAAGTATATTAATGTTAGTTAAATAAAATTATAAATGGGTTTGGCTCTCTTATTTGAACCCAGTTTTCTGACATTTGCACAGCCAGATTTTGGATAAATTTTCAACTTTAATATATTGTATAAATGTAAGTTAAATTAAATTAGTACTGGTTTTGGGTCTCATGTTTGAATCCAGTTATCTGGCTTTCGCACAGCCAGATTTATTTAAATTTATAAATTTAATATAATATTTATATGTAATTTAAAACTGGTTTTCGGTCTAATGTTTGAACCTAGTTATCTGGCTTTCGCACAGCCAGAATTTTTTATAAGTAGTAAAATTGAATATATTATGTTTACGGAAGTAAAATAAAAGATAATTTGGTTTGGGTCTAACAACCGATCCCAGATATCTGTCTTTTGCACAGCCGAATTTTTATTAAGTTTTATCATTCGGTTAATTAAGAGTTTATGAACTAAAACCATTTATTATTAAGTTTGGGTCTCAAACACAACTTTAACGAATTTACTTTAAACAAACAGAAGACTTTATCGAGTATTTAACAAAATTATTTGAAATATTAAACATTTTTCAGACACAAAAGTTTAAACAACATCCGTTGTAAGTAATTAAATGACATATCATAGTACAAGACAAAAGATTTGTCTATTATTCTAAAATACTGAAACAATTAAATATTTATTTGTTTGAATTGTAAATTGAAAGCATTTAAAATAGAGTTAAATAATAAAAATAGAAAAACTTGATAATAATATTAGGAAAATTTAGTATTTTAATTTTTTTTAAATGTGTTCGGGTGGCGGAAAATTTAATCAATTTAAATTTTCCATAATATTTAAATATCTGTTAGGATATAAAGGTAAAATGTTCTCTGTGTCGTTTTTCTGGTTTCTGCATAGCCTATATTCTTAATTATATGCAAAATCTATTTCGCTTTTTGCCATATAAGCTCTTTTAGAACAGTTTAATAGTATAATACATAAAATTAGAGTTAAAACAAAGATCATTATGTAATAATTAAATTCTTATTTCTATGGTTATGAGTCTTAGGGCATCATTCATTTCACAGGAAAACTGTTCATAGTGGCTAATGTTTAATCCCTTCAGTAGTTGAATTTGCGTTTGTTGAGAATCAATTAAATCCGTAGCTACAATTCCTATATTCCAAAGATGTGCTATTTTACTATCCTAACTTTTAATAAAAAGATATTGAGCTGAGAGCTCTGCAAATAAGATGTGATCTTGTTCATTGGTTTTCCTTTTAGATCTAATACTATTAGTTTTTAAAAACTTAAGTGTTGTTATTGGGTTGTTGTTATTGTTGTAATTCGTAAATTGTTTATTGTGTGTTGTTTCTGTAGATTCAATAGTTACTATTGTAACTTGTGTTACGATATCTGTTGCGTATGATTCCATCCTATACATCCTTGTGTGTTTTGTAAACAGAGTCCTATTAAACTGTAATGTTGTTTTAAAAGTAGTGCAAAATCTCTTAACTTGTTGTATAAATGATTCATTGAATTTGTTGTTACACCAATTAATGTTGTAAATTTTTTTCTAAGTTATTACAAGGACTTTCATATTTAGAATTTTTCAAGAATCAAATTAATTACATAAGACAAGGGTGAGTACTATTGAAGTAATATAAACAGCTTCAAACATGTAGACATATTAATGACTCTGTACACTTTTCAAAATTATTATTAAGACATTTTAACTTAGATCAAAATTACACGCTTGTGGTTTCATATTCTCTATCATTTCGTTAGGTTTTAAATTATAATTGAAATATGTCTTATTAAACAATTGTAACTCACAAGAATTTTCATGCCAGTTTTTACTAATGTTTATTAAACTGTCTTTGATATTCGAAATATAATTTTCTGCATGATTATTTTTCAGACTTTTAGTGTATGCCACTGATGCATTCAAGGAATTTCTGTTGACAATACAAACTGTTTTAATGGGTTTCATAACATTATACTTATATTCTAAACTACAATGGTTTAGAATATTGCTACTGTATATTCTAACCTTAGTCGGTTCTGTGCAATAAAATTATACATTTATTTTTATAACTTTATATCCGAAAATTTCCACATTAGCAATGTTCATAAAAAGTAACATCATAGCCGAAACAATAAAAACATTTTCAAATCTGCTTAGCTTAGTAGAATTGTTAGGGGACTGACTAAAAGAAACCTTTGGTTTTGTTTGAATAATTTTTTCAAACTCCTCATCATCAATTCTATATTTATTTATCGCTTTATTAAGGTTATCTTTCGAATATATTTACTTTTAAACCATATAGTCAAAATATTGAGCAAACAGATAAAAATTAGTATCAAAAATATTTCAAAATAGTTGTTGCTAATTTTATTTTTCTTTGGTATGTCAAGAAAAGCTATGTTATTAATCTCATTAATGAGTTTGTTTTCCAGCTTCGCTTAAGTCGAGCGTACTCAATGATGGCATCAAAAGAAAATTAATTCTTTAACTACAATCTGGCATAAGACTCAATGTATTTTGAACATTTACTAAACTGGACTCATAAGTTATGGCATCAATGTTAAATGCGGCTGAAAATGGTATGCTAAACACATAATCAGGACAAGACAATGTTCTGTTATAAAGATTCATTTTTAAAGTCGCACATTAGTTATAAGTAAATTTATCAGCAACTTTTTTTTGAACAATTTCCTCATTTACAATTTCGGATTTTTGTTCAAAATTGTCTATTTTCCAATAGCGTTTAGCAATAGTTTCGGATAAATTACGCTGGCAATTCGCAGAGTTTGGCATTAAAATTAGGTTTCGAGAAGACTCTGTTAATTGGTGCAAAGCTATAATGCAGTTTCGATCTGAATCATAAATTACTGGTTTTGGTCCTAAATATTTAATCGCGCATAAGGAATAATTTTTTTTGTGTATTAAACAAACGGGTCTTCTTCCACAACTGTTGTTTTAGCTCTACGTGAATTTACATCGAAGCTTATTGTTATAAGGTTTCTGACCTCATGTGTTATAAAATGTTTTTGTTTCGCTAATTCTAGCGGGAAGTCACAAGGAAGGCTTATATTAAAAGTTTCTAATAACTTATCATCGAGTATTCCTGAATTCCAGAATTTGACTATATCTAAAAGTCCATCTTTAGTCAATAATAGACGTCCCGCTAAGTTAGAAACAACGTGTAGAGCTTTAGGAATTGTAGTCTCTAGAGCTATTATAGAATTAGTTAAATCCTTAACAGCAATTCCTGATGAATCTCTTACTGCAATTTTTCTATAATCAGTTTAATCTTTTCTTGGTTTTGGACCTGCATATTAAGTGAGTCTATTGTTTCATTTTGAGTTTTATTTATGTCATTAATTTGTTCTTCTGATTTAGAGCTTTGTGAAATTGAAACTGAACTTACAGCAACAGTTGTGATTGCAGTAATGATAACTGTTGATATTAAAAATGCCATGAATATGAATCTCTTGTCTCTGTGAAAGCGAAATTCACTATAAGCATTCTGCGCGGCACAGCGACAAAATTTATTAATTGGATGTATAAAGTCTTGTTTATAAGCGTCTATACACCAAGACATTAGTTCGGTTTGGTTGGCAAGGCTAAATCTATCGTCTTTAAAAACTTCACATGGACTTTCATACTGATTAGAACATTATTTATTCCTGATATTACTGGTTTTTGAGATTTACGCAAAATAACAGGGATCAATTTTGTAAGTGATTTATCAACGGTTTCAAATAAAAGAAAGATTAAAAGAACTAACATTGTTTTTGCAAGGTATCCCAATCAATCAGTTGGATGCTTAACAAGTGGTGATTTCCTGGGTGTAAACGCAGGAGATAATGGAGTAGTTGGTTGTTCAAGCAAACTTACTACAAAAGGTGCCCTAACTCTTGGACTTGGAGTTTCAATAGTCCTTTCTGTTTCGTTTTCATAATCATCTATTTCACCTAATTTAATTCGTAACACATTATCTGGAACTTGAGTGTTAACGTTATCAAAACTTTGTTCTTCGTCTAATTCCTTATCAGTTGACGAAGAATCTTTTGGTTTTGAAATAAAAATAGATTTTCTATCGTGGAATGGTTTCATTCTAGAAATGTGTACATTCAATGTATAATAACCCTCATTAACGGATTCTACTAAATATGTAACAGGACCCGACTTTACTAATATTTTATATGGACCATAACAATTAATAAGAAGTTTCTCAGACTTGTTTTTAAAACATTGAGGAGTGTAAACCAGGACTAAGTCACCTTCATTATACGACTTCTCGCTGTGTCGTTAATTGTATTGTTTTGCAATTTAAGTTTGTGCTTTTATAAAATATTCGTTAGCTAAAATGCGGGCTTGATTTATGTATTTTTCCCTTAGATCTACAAATTGATCAATGCTAGGTACTCCTAATTTTGTCTTTGCAAAACAATATTGGTTGGATGATTCGTTTTGCGTGCATAAGTTAGATAAAAAGGAGTGTAATGAGTAGAGCTGAACGCTAGTATTGTATGCAAAAAAACCTCTTGGTAAAGCTTTTTTCCAATCTTTTTGATTTTCGGAACAATATTGTGACAACATTTCGGTCAGCGTTTTATTTAATCGCTCACAAAGCCCGTTGGTTTAAGCGTGATATGTTGATGTCCTACAATGCTTGACATCATTCATCGCTTATATTTCTTTAGCAAGCGTGCTAAAAAATATTTAACCTTAATCTGATATAATTTTAAAAAGCGCGCCATTCTTCTATATAAAATTGTTATCTACAAAATATACATGTGACCATTGTTAAGCCTTCGGCACAGCTTTTGCTTCTGCAAATTTGGTTAAATATTGAACAGCAACAATTATGTTCGTGTTGCCATCATCAGAAATTTAAAATGGGCCTAAGACATCAATACCCCAAGTTTCGAAAGGCGCTCCTACTTTAATTGGGCATAACAAACCGGCATTTAGCATG
Source organism: Phthiracarus laevigatus (assembly GCA_034700185.1). NCBI lineage: Eukaryota > Metazoa > Arthropoda > Arachnida > Sarcoptiformes > Phthiracaridae > Phthiracarus > Phthiracarus laevigatus. The sequence continues at coordinate 7,686 of JAQIXJ010002135.1, read as the reverse complement.
TTACTTCCCTTTTTCGCTTAGCAAAAATTGCATGATCGAACATACTTTTCAATGTCCTCTCTCTGTGGTGGCAAATAATACTTACTACAAATTTTATTTGTAGTTTTTATGATCCCTAAGAGGGATCCACTTATATCATCGTGAAAACTAAAAAGCAACTCATGCATTAGAGCTTCAGGCAAACATGTTTATAAGTAATTGCTTTTACGTTTTACACAGTAAAGAATGTTAAAATGTACACAGTAGTTTTTATATTTTTCTTCAATTTACGTTAAGTCATTTGTATTTTCAAGTTTTTGATAAATTTTTCCGAAATAAGGATCATTTCTTTACAAATAAGGTAGATTTAGAACATTCATTAAACTATAATCATCATTATTACAGGTTTTATAACTAGAAAAAGAGTATTCTTCAATGTTATCCAGTAAAGGCTCAGGTGAGTCAACTGGAGATCTGATTAGGCTATCAGCATCTCGCATTTGCTTTCCTTGTTTATAATCGACCTTAAAAAAGTATTTTTGTAAATGAAGAGCCCATCGGTTTTAACGCGGGCTTTATGAGGATTTTTCGGTAATCCATTTAATGTTTAAGTGGTCTGTGACAACAGTAAAGAAAAGTCCATGTATGTATGGAGCGAATTTTTGTGTTGCGTATACTATTGCTAGACATTCGAGTTCGCTCACTCTATAATTTTTTTCAACATCATACAATTATCTGCTAGCATTAGCCACAAGTTTCCAACCTTCAAGTTCCTTTTAAACTAACTCAGAGCGTATTCCATATATAGAAGCAACGCAACGAACTTCTAAAGGTTTTGTAAAATCAAAAAGCGTAATAACAAGCTCAGTGCTTAACAAATGTTTTAGCTATTTAAAAGCAAGGTATTGTTGCTTGCCCCACTCAAATCTTACATTCTTTTTAGTTAGTCTCGACAAATGTTCGGTAACCTTGTAGAAATCTTTAATTAATTTTAGATAATAAATTGCCCGGCCTTCAAAACATCTTATTTGAGTTAGATTTTTAGGTATAGGAAACTCTGAAATCCCTTTTATTTTGTCAGGATCCATACGGATTCCTGTTGCATCGATTACATGACCTAATAACTTTACGCCTATCATGACAAATGAACATTTAGAAGGCTTTATTGTCATTCTGGCAGTTTCAAGCCTACTTGACTAAATAAGTCTCTGCAAATGAGAATCGAAGTCAGGACTGAAGACTTGAATGTCGTCAAAATATAACATACAAGTATTCCATTTCAGTCCTGCGAGAACAATATCCATAGCGCGAAAAAAGCAAGCGGGCGCTGTCGATTAACCGAAATTCATTTTATTGTACTCGTAAATTCCATCCTGCGTTATAAAAGCAGTTTTTTCCTTTGTACTCTTATCAATTTCTTTTCAAAATAACCATAATTTAAGTCGATACTTGTAAAATATTTAGAACCGGTTAAACTGCTTAACGCTATTGCAATTGATGCCAATGGGTTAATGTCTTTCTTAGTGACATCGTTTATCTTACTCATATCGACAAACTTGCGCTTAGTCCCGTCCTTTTTGTCAACTAAAACAATAGGACTACTCCATTGAGATTTGCTATGCGAAATTAATCCAGCTTTTAATAGTTCATAGACTTGTCGATTAGATTCTTCTCTAAGAGGAGCAGCATATACGTATGGATTTTGATGTATGGGTTTTGCATCACCAGTGTCTATGTGATGCTTAATACTCTGCAAGTACCTATATTCATCTCATCAAATGCAATTATTTCTGAATAATAATTTAATAGATCTCTCAATTGATCTTATTCAATATTATTTAAACAAACGCCTATATTTACTAAACCTCCTCTTATGCCAAAATCGATTATTTTCTATAAATCAACGTTAGTCAAAACTGGCATTGCAAAACAAATTACTTGAGCTTATTAGAGGGTCAGGCAATTTGATTCGTTTATCAATTCAGCAGAATCTGTTTCGTCGTTTGTATCTGATATACCATCACAATTGTAAATAAGCTCTGCATCAGCTTTTAAAGCTCTTAAATATTTAAACTCGTTTTCCGAACTTGATGTTTCGCTATCAGAATCGTTTGAATCATTATCGCTTGAGCTATCAAAACAATTATCATTTATAATATCTGCTCCGCAATCAGCTTTTGAATTTACCAAATAGGACCATTTTCTCTATATAATTCAATAAAGGAGTTTGGAATATTTAAATATTTTACAAACCTAACTCTTTTTTCATTATTTGGTTGTATTACATTTCTTTGAATATTTTCATTCGGATTTGAAACTTGATTATTGTCTTGTCTATAGTTATTGAATCTCAAATAAGTATTATTATTTGAGTTATTATTAAAATTTCTCTATTGATCCTATTGGTTCTGCATATTCAAAATCATCTCATCCGCGCTAAATTTGTTTTGCTCTTTCCGCAAGTTCTAAAATAGTTTTTGGATTGTGCGCGCCTAAAAGTATAGCCAATTCATTTCGCAAGCCTTGAAACAAATGCTCAATGACAACGTCATCAGTCATCAACGAGTTTAGTTAGTAGCATAAATCGCGTTTAGCAAGAATATAATTATATACCTTTTCATTAGGCATTTGAACCAGAGATCGCGGAGACGAGATATGTTCAGAGATAGTTAGCCAGTTTCCAGTTTTAAATGCTTTTTGGTAGCAATGGAAAGCACAATTGTTTTAATTTTAGGCGTCTGTCTATATCCTATTGAAATTGAATGGTTACATAATTATGTAACTAATAGTGTAACTATAATACGAATGCTGTATCGTTACATGCAGTAGACAGGCAACAGTGGAACGGCGCTTAATATATCTGTATATGTTAATGTGTGAGAGAGATAACGAGCATAACGCAGTCGCGGAGCCAATAAAGTAATGCGTTATGAATATATTATTCGCTCAGTGGCGGATCATATCTCACCTCCGCGATCACTGATGTATAATAGTGTCACACATAACAAAAGTATTGCCATCTATCATATTGTTTAACTATTATTTAAAACATTTTAAAGTTGTGATTGAAATTTTTCAAATCCTCTAACGTTCCATTACCGGTCCCAAAAATTGTACTAACGGCAAAAAATAATATCTAAAAACATATCCCATTAACGTTCCATTGCCGGTACCTTTTTTCAACTCCATTAACGTTCCACTCATTGACGTTTCACTAATAAAAATCTAAAATAGTTCAGATAATCTCAAAATTCACTCTTATTTTATTTAAATAAGTTGCTTTAAAATAATTGAGGCATTAAATCAAGTAAAATAAATTTACGTGTTATTTGAAAATATTTCTGGATTATTGCAATGGTAAAACTAAAATTTTTGAAAAATTTTGGTGAAAAAGAGTATTTTTATAAGAAATTTCGTTAGAATTCAAACATTTGCGCCACCGGTATCATATGATGTCTTAAGATATTTCAATTATTTTATATATGCGTACTTTGTTAATATATTTGAATTTAGTATTAAAATTTTTTTATCATTAAATAAAATATTTTTTATTGACTCATCAAAAAATTTTATTTTCCTGAATAATCCTGACTTTAAGACTATTTTCCTTTTTCCTTACCGAAATTATTAGGTTTATAGTCCTGAATTTGACGGCTTTAATTATAATATTGATTTAATATCCGAAATATTGAATATATATTTACTTAAGACAACTAAAATAATGATTTATAAAAAAATAATTTTACAAATTTTTAATTATTTTTTTGATAACATAAAATAATTAAATATTTTATTTTTTATACAAAAATATTGAATACAATATAGATTATTAAGCAAAATAATGAATATAAATATTGAATAAAAGCTGTTAAATTATTAATTTATATTTTAACGTTTTCACACAGCTCTGAAATACTTGTTTTTCAAGCTATATGAGAATAAAAATTTCAATAGAACTAATAAAACTTACAAAATTTTTTCGAAAATTTTTTTAGAAAAGCTAAATAATGGTGGAGTCTCAAAAACTATTCGATTTTGAATTACAATTTCCCAAAAACATTAAAATAATTGAAAATTATTTTATATTTTTTTAGTTTCAAAATATTTATTTATAGTGATTTATAAGGTGTGCAAAAAAACTTGTTTTTGGGTAGTAAAACACCTAAAATAATTCTCTGAGCACGCGCACCAACCGATAAAAAAAATTATTATATTTAATTTTCGGTGCTTCAATTATTACATTTAATTACAAATAGAGATAGCAAAAATAATTTGTAAAATAATTACAAATTTTCATTATTCTGAATTTTTAACGCTTCTAAATAATTTAATAATTAAAGAAATTAGTGATTAATCATAATCGTAAATATATGTCATTAACAATAATTATAACTTATAATAATTATTTTCCTATTATAACAGAAATATAAATATACTCTCCTTTCATATAGAAACCAATTTTCCGAATACTTAAACAATTATCGATAAATGGAATGATATCTTCATATATGTTATACATGTGTCATGAAAGCAAAACTTAAATTCTCTTAAAATTTGCACATTTTCTAAAAATTGTGTCCCAAAAATAAAAAGATATACCAATTTAGGTATATAGGCATCCATAAACTTTAGTTGTGGTAAATATAATTGAACGAATGAATATCTTTAAATTCATTTCCATCTGAAAAATAGTCATATAATCAGTTAAATGAACGCATTTTTGCAAAAATCCAAAATTCTTGAATGCATCACAGTTTTTTATAATTAATTTTTATTAAGATTGAAGTCGAACTTTAATACTTTTAATCGTAAACACTTCAACCAATAAGTCGTAATAACTCAATAATAAAACGAAAACATTACCAAAATATGTCATTAACAATGCTTCAGAATATTAATAATTATTTTTCTATTTTTACTGCGAATATAATCTTCAATAATAGTTATTTTATTAATATTCTTTTTAGTATCAAAAAAACTTTCAATATAAAAACCAATTTTCCGAATACTTAAACAATTATCAATAAACCGAATGATATCTTCATATGGTATACTCATGTAATGAAACCCAATTTTCAAATCGCATAATTTTGGCATATTTTCGAAATGATTCAAAACCTTAATTAAATTCTGTTCATCTAAATCGCGATTTATGTCAATAGACTTTAATTGTGGTAAATTCATGTGAATATCTTTGAATTCACTTCCATCAGAATTATAATCTTCTAATTTCAATTCAGTTAAATGAACGCAATTTTGCAAAAAATCAAAATTCGTGAACGTTTGACATCTTTTTATAATTAGTTTTTTGATCGACTGAAATCCATTATTAAATGCTTCATTTAATGGTGAATTTAAATCCGAGATTGCCAATACTTTTAAGCGCAAACATTTCAAACCAATGAGTTTTAATAATTCTATAAACTTATCATTTGGACAAAATACAGTTGTATCGCAACAAAGATATTCAAGATTTTCAAATTTTGTCAAATGCTTTAATAAATCAAAATCTTCAGTACCGATCGTAACGTGTAATGACTTTAACTGATGAGCGAAATGGTTTGCAAATGTTATAAATGATTGATCGCGTATATTATAGCGATCAATAGTATCAATATTCGTACCAAAAACTAATTTTTGTTCAAAAAAGTGATCAAAGAATAATTGTGTATCCAAATCAGTATGTATTTCTTTCAGTTGCGGACATAATTGTAATATTATTGACACAATATCCTTAATCTTATTCTCCGATTCGTCCATATCATATATAGAGAGCGATACCAAGTTTTGCAGACTTTTTTCTGCAAATTGTTCCCAACAATCCAATTCTTTCGGCAACTTTTTCGAATAATAAATACGTAAATGCTTTATATGTTTACAGGAATCGCTTATTATATTAATTGTTTCCTTTTTTATATATACGTTCTTATCAATTAATATATGGTTAATATTCGCACATTTATTTAACACTTCATTTAAAACACGATTATTTATATCATATCTATATCGGCAGCCTTTGTATCTATTATTGACATACTTTTGAATAACCATTTCCTCAACGTAAGCATCTCTGATCGGTTGTATATTTTTATTAAAATCGTAATTATGAAATGAATTTTCAGTTATTAACAGTTTAGTTTGTTTATTAAATATTAAATGATAGAATTGTTTATTAACGCAATGCAATCGAAAACAATCACTTTATGGTAATTCACTTAATAATAATTCACATAAATCATCGCCAAATCTATCAAAACTATTTCTATTATTACTAATTGAACACATAATTAAATTAATGTCTTCGCACTCAAATAAAACGTATATATAACGTAAAACATACGAATACAAATACATTAAAAACAATGATCACGTGTTTACATCACATTCGTTTGTATGTCACTCGCAATAGTATTGCCATCTTTCGCATGATATAACTATTAACCAAAACTCTCGATTATTAGCGCTTTGGTACTAATCCTACTGTGGATATTAAGAATTTATCACATTAAAATTTGTAATCCATACGTACCCTAAAGTCTACAAAAGATCTACAATTTCTAACTTTCAAAGCCAGGCTAATTTTGGATTTAGAAATTAACGCAATACCGCTATATTTATTTATAATAATTTTATTTATTGAATACCATCATAATTAAAATACAGTCTAATTATAATACTTTTAATCGCAAACATTACAAACCAATCACTTTTAATAACTCAATTTTATTTTTTATTACTACAATTATTTTTCCCTTTCAATACCATCTTAGGCTTAGGATCAGGATCAGCATATGTTTTTCCATAGGCTTAGGCTGCAGCCTATAGCCTAAGCCTACAATGTTCAAAGGAATCTAAGCCTACAATAAAAACAGGCGGATTAACCTCTAAACTCCTCTTATAAACTGGCTTAATTCTTATTGAACTGTAAATAAGTTTAATGAAAAAATTATATAATAGAGAAAAGCGTAATAAATTCACGATTCAAGTATTGCATATCCTTTTGAAATATTTATTCAAAAATTATATTTTTTTATATCAATCCTTCACCCTTAGCCTAAAGTTATGAAAAAATAGGTTGGCTTAAACCTAAGCCCTTAGAATAATTTAGAGCCTACGCCTACAACATATTATAATCTGTCAGTCTAGAGCCGTTTAACCTTAGGTCCACATTAAAATTTTATCTCTAGTATTAATAATTATTTTTCTATTATTACTTTGAATATGTTGTTGAATTTTAAATGTATCGATATTTGTTTCGCAATTTGTATAAATAGTGATTCTTCTAATATTTAAACAATTATCGATAAATGATAAAACATCATCGGTAGATTACGCAAAAAATCGTTATAATTAACGATATACGGTAGCGTTATTAAATATTTGGTATAATTTATTTCCGTCATTTACGTGTGTGTTGTAATTTTATTACGAATTATCTCAAAAAATGTTTACCGAGTATTACCTAACAAACAACGACGTGTCGCTTTAGTGTGAGAGGCCGTACCTGTCGATAGACCTCGACGTACATGTCGCTATAATGTGAGAATTTATTCTTCAAAATGCATGGGTATTAACCATCAAATTTTATAATTATATACTAGTTAGAAACCCGCTTCGCGGGGAAATAAATTTATTATGCCCGTTTATTTTATTGAAATTCTAGTTTAAATAATTTTAATTTCTGATATTTTGTTATATTATTGCATT
>JAQIXJ010002134.1:0-16961 GCA_034700185.1 Phthiracarus laevigatus | reverse complement strand
AATTAATCAATAGCTCAGCTCAGCTCAAAGCTCAGCTACAGCTCCTGTTTTCGAGCTGACTTTCATCACAAGTGTCAATTATTAAAATGGCATATGCCACTTTTAAGAGATAATAAAGTGATTTGTTTTTGATTTCGTCAGATTTAAAATAAATTTAACATAAAACCGAAAAAATAAAATAAAAGGAGCGTGTTTAATTATTTAAGTATTTTTATATTTTCCTCATTAAACGTTTCTTTCTATAAAATAAAATTTAAAACTTTATTTTTCACCCATTATAATAAAGTTAAAATAAATATTTAAATAAAGTTATATAAGGCTTAATTCTTCACACTTTACTAGATTTATCCATTTTTTTTGAAAAAATGCACATTTTATGTTCCATATATTTACATAAGAAAACAAATTCAATAAAGTTTAAGTTCATCTTCTGACAGTTAGTCTCAATCATTTATTAATGATATGCCAAAGATTATTGGTTAATAATCTTTAACTGTGCTCGTCTGTTCAATAAAGGATTAAAAGATTTTTAACAAGAATATGGAAATTTAAGTATAATATTAAAATATTATCTCTATAGTTTTTGCTAAATTCAAAACCAGATTAAATGATACGTTTATAAAAATTTCATCAGAATTTGGTTTTATTTTGATATTTCGGTATTTGTATGTACAGTATTTTTATAACTTAAAAGTTTACGATAGCGACTTTATTTTGAGCGTTTTTAATTTAGATTTTATTATAAATTCATCTGTTAAAAGTGGTTTTTAATTACAGAAGATAAGCCAGAGACAACATCTAATGAAGTTGTTTTTATCTAAATAAATTTAGGAAAAATTAAACTTAAATGCAAACGAATAGAAACAGAAAGAAACTTTTGATGTTTCATGTAATCTTCTTTATAAAAAAATCGATATTTTAATAAGCACTAGATTTTTTTCTGCAGATTTTTGCACTTAAAGCTATTCAAATATTTTTAATGAGTATAACTATATTAGAAAACATCTGTTTATTTTAAAATAAATTTTTTAGCTCACTTTTTTTTTGAAAAGGCGAGCTGATGGATTTGACAATATCTGTCTATCTGTCAGTCCGTCCGTCTGTACTTTCGCAGTCTTATTCTGATTAAGAGATTTCACATTATTCTTATTTCATTAAAGGGATTTGAAATTTTGAAAACTGATTAATTTATACATTAACCTAAGAAAAAGTGAGCTATCTATGAATGTGTCGTTCTTGTTTTTATTATGATTTTATTTTTAAATGTAAATATCGAAAGTTTTGATAAATATCTTTTTTAAGTTGAGTAATCTAGTTTTTTAAGATAAATAAACTAAATTTTTAGTAACATTTTGTATACACTTTAAATAGAAGATTTTAGATGCTCCGAAAAACTTCTTATGAATAATTTTAAAATAATATTAGATGGTATACACTTTAAATAGAAGATTTTAGATGCTCCGAAAAACTTCTAATGAATAATTTTAAAATAATATTAGATGGTATACACTTTAAATAGAAGATTTTAGATGCTCCGAAAAACTTCTTATGAATAATTTTAAAATAATATTAGATGTATAGTTTTTCAAATCAATGAAAACAACGCGAGGCATATCAATTATGTTAATGTTTATGTTGTGTGTTATTTTAAAATGGATATAATTAATTGTATATATTGACTTGAAGTATGTTCAATCAATAAGGGAAAAACTTTGTATTAGGTAATAAATGTTATTTAGTTTTAAACAATTAAAACTAAAAAACATTAAAAACAAAGTTTTTTATTGCAATAAAGACATAGTAACATTTGGTGTAAAAGTTCTATCTATGTATTTCTATGATTGTTAAAATTTTACTATTTCAATATATTTTAAATTTTAAACTGAAAACAATGACTGATTTAAACAATAATTGAAAATTAAAACATTATTATAGTTTGAGCAGCTATAAACTTCAGACCTTTATTTATTATTTTATTTGTAAATTGAAAGATATAATATTACATTTTTTATCTGACTTTGCAAATTTGTCAGATATATGTATTTGACTATGTCTGTCTGTCCGTCTGTGCACACTCTTACTCTAATAAAGGATTTTGATCTTCACTCTAATAAAGGGATTTTACCAACTTCTTACTTTAATAAAAGGATTATCACCAATTTCTTACTTTAATAAAGGGATTTTCATCATTTTCTTAAGCTAATTAAGGGATTTTATTAGTCAAAAAGGATAAAATAAACGTTTAAAAATACAATTATTATTCTCAAAATTGGCTTTTTAGGGGTCAAAATGAACAAAACTGTCTCGAAATAGGCTAGAATCTGATAAAAATAGCCAAAAATGGTCAATATTAATAATAAAAATTGAGTGGCATTTGCCGGTTTTGACATAAAAATAGTTATTATGAGACTCAAAATGGCAAACAATTACCGAAAATCTAGCCAAAATGGGAAAAATTAGGTTAAAATGATAAAATTTGATTAAAACCAACAGTGGCATATACCGGTTTTTACTGAAAAAATATTGAATTATACACTTAAAAATGTCTCAAAAGCTAGTCATCATAGGGAAAATTCGGCAAAAATGTAAAAACTTAAAGTGGCATATTCCACTAATAAACGATTATAAAGTGATTTGTTTTTGATTTCTTCTGCTTTTAACATAATAAATAACTTGTAAACGAAAAAAAATAATGGGAGCGAGCAATCGAAGAGAGGGAGCGACCAAATACTATCTAGTTTAAACCGCAAAGTCAGATGTTATGACCGTATCGATCTTGTTTTTATCTGATCTTCCAATTTTGTCAGATATATGGATTTTGGTGTGTCTGTCTGTCCGTGCACAATCTTATGTTATTTAATCTATTTTACCAACTTTTTACTTTAATAAAGGAATTTTCATCTATTTTTTATGCTAAATAAGTGATTTTGATCTTTAATCTGATAAAGGAATTTTACCATTTTCTTACATTAATAAAGGGATTTTCACCTTTTTCTTTTTCTAATTAAGGGATTTTCAACTTTTTCTTATGCTAATTTTGAGAATTTATAAGCCAAATAGGACAAAATATTAGATCAAAAATTAATAAATTTCATCAAAATTGGGATTAAAGAGGTCAAAAATGTACAATAGTGATATTAAGACTCGAAATGGCAAAAAAATTACCAAAAATCTTGCCAAAATGGGAAAAACAAGGCTAAAATGACAAAAATTTGAGTAATAACTTAAGTGGCATATGCCGCTATTGGCTGTAAAAAAAGATTTTTAATCTCAAAAAGGTTACAAATCTAGTAATCATATGGGAATTTCGGCAAAATGTCAAAATCTAAAGTGGCATATACCGTTAATAAAACTGTGATTTGTTTTTGATTTCGTCTGCTTTTCAAATAATATTTAAACTTATAGCAGAAAGTATAAAATAATGGTTGGGAGCGAATGAACGAAGAGTAGAAAATGACCATATATTATATCTAACATTCAAACAACAAAGTCAGATATTATGACTATCGATCTTGTTATATTAATTTGATCACCAGTTTGATTAAATTTATTACAGCCAAACATATATATGTCTCCATTTTCAGATAATAACATAATATGATATTCCTCGCATCTAATTTTAACGATTTTATTACCATTTAAATTATCAATTTTAATAAGTTTATTGGTATTAGTGTACCGACCTGTCCTTTATTGTTCATGCCCCAAAAAACACTTCTTAGTTATCGGTATGCACTAGTATGTGAGCGATTCCACAACAATTGCAAAATATATTGTGAAATATTAAATCAATCACATGATGTGGTAAAGTAATGTCTTCGTTAATAACCTCATTAAACCCCCATTCAAATACTTTCCCATTACGAGTCAAAGCTACACAATGATATGAACCACAACTGATATCAATTACACTTATTCTCCAAAAAATTAAAAAATAGTTGGTTTTAAGTAATCATTATTAGAATTTGCATGTCCAAATTGTCCGCAATTATTCAAATCCAAAGATTAAATGAGACCATTTTTTGTTAAAGCAATCATAAGATTTATGCCAAACTTGATATCAATCAATTGTTTTTGGCACAATATCTTTCCTTTTTTAGGTTGAGACTAAAACTTCTTGTTCACATTTCTAATAGAATCGCCATTAACAAAGTTATAAACAAATACATTATCATTATTAGTGACTCAATTAAAACACTGACTTTTTGATTGAAGCAATGTTTTTTAGATCTTGTTAAGCAATATTAGTAAAAAATAGTTCAATTTAGTAATGTAGGAGAACGCGATGTTGCGCTTCAGTGGCCAAACACTCTTTAATAAGAACACCTTTTCATTGAATTTTAAGGATTGTCAGTTTAAAATTAGACTTACTTTTGATCATTAGCATTCCTTCAAAATTTTTGATATATTTTTTCAAAAAATGTATGAATTGTTATTTGTGAGTGTTTTTCCAAAAAATATATCAAAAATTTTGAAGGAATACTTATATAAAATTGAATCACAAAGAAATATTTCGACTGAATTTAAATATAATTTAAACAATGTGTTGATCCGCAACAGAAAGTGAAAACGAGCAAATAAATTAACCATCATTGGAACTCAATTAAATCTTAGAACAATTTAGTTAAATCCACTTTACGAAAAGTAATTGTTGGGTAGGTATGGCTTTTCAACCAATCAACAATTTGAAGATTACAATCTATGATGTAATAAGCAATGACTCAACGCCTTGATTCTAATTTAAAAATATAGTATATAATTGCAATGAAAACGGAATAAACCGTTCGGTTTTCGGCAATTTAAATCCAATTTTAACATTTTAGTCCAAACTGTTACAATAAAAACGGAATATCCTGTTCTCACTTTGGCTAATTTTACCCGATTTTTATCGTTTTTGTCAAAACTGTTACTCTAAAAACGGAATATCCCGTTCTGATTCTTGACTATTTTTACCCGATTTTATCATTTCTGTCAAAACTGTTACTATAAAAATGGATTATTCCGTTCTGATTCTTGAATATTTTTACCCGATTTTATCATTTCTAGCAAAACTGTTAATATAAAAACGGAATATCCCGTTCAGATGATTTCCAAATAAAACTATTTTTGACATTTTTAAGACTGTTTTCATATGAAAACGGAAGATCCAGTTCCAAAGTTTAGCCTTATTTTGGTTATTTTTGCTTGTTTATCACTATTTTTTACATTTTTTTAAAATTTTTTTACAATTTTTGACCAATTTTGTGGCCTTTTTTGACAACTTTTATTCCAAGTTTTGCTTTTTTTTGGCCATATTAACATGGAAATCCCTTTATTAGAATAAGAAAATGGTAAAATCCCTTTATTAGAATAAGAGTGCGGAAGGACAGACGGACAGAATACCCAAATCCATATATCTGTCTAAAAAGTTAGATAAAAAAATCGATACGGTTAAAACATGTCTTTGCTCCCACACTTCCTTCGCTTCCTCCCATTATTTTATATTTTCTGTTATAACTTATAAGTTAAATATTATGTTAAAAACATATGAATACAAAAACAAATCACTTTATTTTAATTTATTTGTGGCATATGCCACTTTAAGTTTTGACAATCTTGCCGAATTTCCCCTATTGCAACTTTTTTATAGATAATCAATTTCTTACTGCAAAAAGCATCATATTCCACTAAAATTTTTTATCAAACTTTGTTATTTGAGTCTAATTTCAGCCAGTATTTTGGAAGTTTTTTACAATTTTGAGTCTGAAAATCAATATTATTTAAGCAAAACCGGCATATGACACTTTTATTATAATATAATATTTGTAATTTTGACATAATTTTGCACATTTTGGCTAATTTTCCGATAAATTTGTTGCATTTTTGAGTCGGAAAATCACTATTTTTATTGCAAAAACCGGCCTTTGCTGCTAATTTTTGTCCTGAATTGTAGCTTTTTTTTATAAGATTCTTTGCATATTTTAACACAATTTCGGCCATTTTTGACACCTGAAAAGCCAATATTTATCATACTATTTGTTTTTTTGACATTATATTTTGTCATTTTAACCAAGAAATCTCTTTATTAGAATAAGAAACCTGCGATGTCCCTTAATTATTACAAAGATCAAAATTCTTTTATTAGCTTAAGAAATAGGAAATAATCTCTTTTTTAGCATTAAAAATAGGTTAAAATGCCTTTATTGAAGCAAAAAAAATTTATAAATCCCTTAATAAGAGTAAAGATAAAAATCCTTTAATTATCAAAAGAGGTTAAAATTCCTTATTAAAGTAAGAAATTGGTTAAATCACTTTAGTAAAGTGATGATCAAATCCCTTTATTAACATGAGAGTGTGCACGAACGGACGGACGGATAGAAATCTCAAATCCATATTTCTGCTTCTAAAAAATCATACATAAACAAGATCGATACGGTTTAATCTGACTGCTAATTAAGTTTTAGTTAGTGTATTCTCGCTCCCATTATTTATCTGACTTTGCAAAATTGTCAGATATATGGATTTGGGTATGTCTGTCCGTCTGTATGTGCACACTCTTACTTTAATAAAGGGATTTTGATCTTTACTCTAATAAAGGGATTTAATATTTTTCTTACTTTAATAAAGTAATTTTGACCTATTTCTTATGCTAATAAAGGGATTTTGATCTTTACTCTAATAAAGGGATTTCACAAATTTCTAATTTTAATAAAGGGATTTTGACCTATTTCTTAATCTTATAAAGGGATTTTAACCTATTTCTTATTCTAATTAAGGGATTTATAAGTCTAAAAGGACAAAATATACGGTCAAAATTACAAAAAATTATGCTCAAAATTGGCATTAAAGTGGTAAAAATGGACAAAATTGTGTCGAAATTGGCAAGAATCTGATAAAAATAGCCAAAAATTAGGTTAAAGATTTAGTGGCATAAGCTGGTTTTTGTGATTTAGAGAGTTAAAAATACAAAAAATTACCGAAATACTAGCCAAAATGGGCAAAATGAAATAAATTGATAAATATCAAAAGTGGCATAAGCCTGTTTTTGACATAAAAATAGTGATTTTCAGATTCAAAATGGCAAAAAATTACCGAAATACTAGCCAAAATGAGAAAAATTAGGCTAAAATAACAAAAATTAATGAATAATAAAAGTGGCATATACCGCTATTTCCAGTAAAAAATGTATTTATAATCTCAGAAAGGTCGCAAAATCTAGTCAACATAGGGGAAATTCGGCCAAAAATGTCAAATTAAAAGTGGCATATGCCACTAATAAGCGATAATTAATCGATTTGGTTTTGATTTCGTCTGCTTATAATATAATATATAACTTATAATAGAAAATATAAATTAATGGGTGCGAGCGAACGAAGAGAGCGAGCGACCATTAACTTACTAAAATTTAAATAGCAAAGTCAGATATTATGACCGCAACGATGTTGTTTTTTTTCTATTATAAGTTAAACATACTTTTAAAAGCAGATGAAATAAAAAAAATCACTTTAAGTTTTGACATTTTTGCTGAAATTCCTCCTATTTTTGACTAGATATTACGACCTTTTTTAGATTTAAAACTCAAATTTTTACTTCAAAGAGCGGCATATGCCACCTTTAATAATAATCAAAATTTGTCATTTTAGAATAATTTTGCCTGTTTCGGCCAGATTTTTTGGTAATTTTTTGAGTTTGTTATTCAATATTACTACAGTAAAAAACAGCATATGCCACATTTATATTTAATCAAATTTTGTCATTTTAGCCTAAGTTGGCTAGTTTTTCTGTAATTCTTTCTATTTTGAGATTGAAAATCACTATATTTATGCCACAACCGGCTTATACCTCTCATTTGAAATAACAATAAAGTTGCAAAAATGAACAAATTTAGGCAAAAATAGCTCAAATTAAGATTAAAATTTGTATGGCAAATGCTGGTCTTTCGCATAAAAATAGGGATACTCTGACTCAAAATGGCAAAAAATTACCGAAATACTAGTCAAATTGGGCAAAATTAGGCTAAAATTAAAACATTTGATTAATTCATGAATGGCATATGCCGGTTTGGACTATAACATCGCATGGCACCCGTAGTAAGTGTTTTATGACGTAATTTCAAACGACAACTGCTGTTTATTGTTTTGTTTATTTTATCTTGTATTTTGTGACCACATAGTGTACAGAATAGCACATTTTATCTGACTGAAAATTTGTCAAATATATGCTTTTGACAATGTCTGAACTCCCAAATGTGCACACTCTTATGTTAATTAAGGGATTTCGATCTTTACTCTTAAAAGGTACTTAATCAAATTCTTATGTTAATAAATGTATTTTCACCGATTTTTTATGCTAATTAAGTGATTTTGATCTTTTATCTAATAAAGGAATTTTTCTGATTTCTTAAGTTATTAAAGGGATTTTGATCTATTTCTTATGCTATTTAAGGTATTTTATGGTTAAAAACGACAAAAAAGGGTCATTTTTAAAAATATATTTTAAAATTGGAATTTATGGGGCCAAAAATTGGAAAAACGTCCGTCAAAATAATCAATAATCTGATAAATTTTGGTTAAAAATAGAATGGCATATGCCGCTTTTAAATTATAGCAAAAAACATTCCAAAATATACAAGTTTTAGCAAAATTGACAAAAGCTTAGAATAATAATTAAGTGGCATATACCGGTTTATGTCATAAAAATAGTGAATTTCATATTCAATATAGCAGAAAATCGTCAAAAAACTAAAATGTGCAAACATAATCTAAAATGACAAAATATGATTAATAATTAATGTGAATAACTGTAAAAATATTGACTTCCAGACTCATAATGGTAAACATTACCAAAAAACAGGACGAAATCGGCAAAACTATGCCAAAATGACAATTATTGATTAATAATAAAAGTGGCATATGCCGCTACTTGAAGTTAAAATATGGATTTTTAATCTAAAAAAGATGGCAAAATCGAATCAAAATAGGGAAAATTTTGAAAAATTTCTAAAACAAAGTGTCATTCGCCACTAATAAATAGATTTGTTTTTAATTTCATTTGCTTTTAACATAATGTTTAACTTATAACAGAAAATATAATATAATCAGAGAGCGAATAACCGAGCAACCTTATACTATCTAAAATTTAAACATCAAAGTCAGATATTATGATAGTATCGAGTTTGTTTCATTTTTAATTAGGTGAGTCAACATTATTACAGCAAAAATCTGCATATGCCGGTTTTTTAAAAATAAAGCCTTATTTTGTTCATTTTGAAATATGTTTCTTTAATTTTATGCCATGTTGAGTCTAAAAATCACTATTTTTTTTGTCAAAATGCAGCTCGAGCTAATTAATTCTAAATTTAGGTTGTTTTTATCAGATTCTTGCATATTTGGACACAATTATGTCCATTCTTTTATAATTAACGCCAAACTTGAACAAAATATTTGTATTTTTGAAAGTATATTTTGTCGTTTTTGACTTAAAAATCCCTTAATTAGCTTAAGAAATACGTTTCCTTAGTTAACATAAATAAAAGTTATTTGCAAAAATATACAAATATTTGTCAAAATAGAATAAACTTATGGTTGAGGAAAATGAAATAAAATTTATCTGTGACTAAAAGTGAAATTTTTGCGCTTTTGTTTAATTGCATGTTAATTAAACAAATTTTTACTTAGAAATAACTACATACACAATACTTATTTTAAAAATTTTAATTAAATACGAGGAAAATTTTAAAAAGCATTTTTTTATTACTCCAATGTTTTATAGACTTTTGAATTCTAATAAAAATTAAATTTATCCATTTAAACATGCGATTAAACATTATCTCTGCGACATTGAAAACTTTTTTTATTATCAAAAACTTATTACAACTTTTTAAAGTTAAATATTTTTAAAAATTGCATAATACGTAACTTTCAATATAATAAACTTAATTTTATTCAATAAATAATAAAAGATTATAATTTCATCAAACAGTTTTTATTTATCTTATTTAATATTCAAAATACATTAAGTTTTATTTCCAGTTAATATTTTTAAATGTAATATCTATGAAAATCATTTGAAAACTTTTTATTTATCCGTTAACAACTTTTAAGATTTTAAATAAGTGTATGAGTGAACTTTATAAGGCTTTTCATTATAATTTCTTAAGTTTTTAGTGAGATTTTGTTCACATAACTTCTCAAAGAAAGTTTTTTAAAAATTGTCAAAATGAGTGAAAATATTGTCTACTCAAAAAATAATTTTATTGCAATACTGGAATCTGACAAATCAATAAACTCTGCAACAATTGAATTTTTAAAAAACAACGGCTATGATTGCTTCGACACTTTCTTGGCGATTGACAACGAAAAAGATTTACCACTTTTCACTTCAATTAGTTATGGACAGAGATGTTTGCTACGGTCTTTACTTAAAGAACTAAGGAAGAATGAAATAAAAACGAGAATCGAAGAGTTTGTGACAAGTGTTAGAAATGATTCAGATAAAACTGGAAACGAATTTAAAAGTCGTTTTATTGCAGTTATGCAAAAAAATTCAATTCTAAACCCGACAATAATAAACTCTTTGATTGATAATGGAATAGACAGCCTAGAATCTTTTTTAACTCTGGATATGAATGTTGATTTACCACAATTTACCGCCTTCAATATGGGTCAGAAATCAATTCTCCGTTTTTTATTTGAACATATTAAAACTCTACAAGAAGAAAACAGATTCGACGATATAGTCAAAGCTTTTAAAACTAATTTAGAAAATAAATGTTTAGTTGACTGCGAAAAATGTGCAGACGTTGAAAAACAGATAAAAATATTTAAAGAAGAACTAAATGTGCAAAATGATGCAATATCAAAACTTGAGACTAGTTTATGTGAGTTGAGAAGTAAATACAATATATTAAAACTTCAAAAAAGTAATCAATTTCAAAAGCATTTCAGTGAATTGTCAAAAATTAAAACAGCACTGGAAAACTCAAAAATTATAGATGATTTTGTCAAAAATAAACATTCAGATAAAAGCTGTCAGAATGAAATAAGAATAGCGAATAATATTAATCATAATTTATTATTATTGAAGGATTTAAATTCTCAATGTATGGATCTTGACACAAAAGATGCCACCGAAAACATAGAAGTCTATGATGACATCAATTTAACAGATAAAAATGAACTGTTTAATTACGATTCAAACACTGAAATTGAAGAAATAACAGATTTTAATAATTACGAAAATATTGATGATATTTATGTGATCAAAGAAAATAAAAGTAAAACTGCATCACAAAATAACACATCAGTTGATCGATCTATTAATTCAAGTAATCTTGCTTGTTGTAAATATGTTGATACCAATGACTTCATTATTAAATGCGATGCATGCAACTTATGGTATCATGGTAAATGCGTTAATTTGGAAGAATATATGTCAGTAGAGATTGATAAATTTCACTGTTCCGCATGCATGCACTGTCATGGAGAATCTACATACAAACATGTAACAAATAATCATAGGCACAACAAAACTGAAGCGGATGCTGCCAGAAAACCTATTCAGTCTGGTACTACCGAATTTGTAAACCGTCTGAAACAATTAAAATTTATTGATGCATACACAGATACAATGGCTATTAAAAAACTTAAAGGAAAACATCTAACTTTAAATTATTTATTAGACAATGGATTTGAATCACCAATTTTAGTAGAAACCAGCGAAGGTTTAAATTGTTCATTGCCCAAAGAAAAGTATTTTACTTTTAAATCTATTCTTCCGCATATAACTGATAACTATATTTTGGATGTAATCGATGTGAAAAGACAACAAACAGTCAAAATGAAGGCAAAAGAGTTCGTTGATCGTTTTTCTGTAGTTGCCAAAGAACGGAATGATATCTATAACAGTATAAGTTTGGAATTGTCAAATAAAACGTTTTCAAAAAATGTTATTCCACCTACAATTGTATCACAGCTAAGTTGGCTAAAATACTTTCCAGAATGTGAACATAAACCAGCTGTGTCGAAATATTGTCTGATGTCCATGCAAGATTCTTACACCGATTTTCATATCGATTTTGGTGGATCGTCTGTATGGTACCATTTATTAAAAGGCGAAAAGGTTTTTTATTTAATTGAACCCACTGGAACAAGTTTAAATGCGTACGAAAAGTGGCAGACATCAGATAACTCAAATGAAGTATTTTTCCCGAGTTTTGTAGAAAAATGTTACAAATTAACACTAAAACCAGGTCATACATTGTTTATTCCCAGCGGCTGGATTCATGCTGTATTAACTTTAAGTGACTCAATAGCATTTGGTGGCAATTTTCTGCATAGTATTAATATTGAAAATCAATTGAAAATTCACGACATGGAACTCCGTATGAACACTCCATGTAATTTTCGATTTCCATATTTTGAGCTAACACATTGGTATGCATCTCCAAACATACGAGAACAGTTTTTGGAAAATCTTAAATTAAAAGTTCCATCAAAATATTTGGCTAGTGGCGTGACAGCACTAATACCTGCATTGAAAAATTGGCGAAAAAGAAGCAATAATATTAAAAACGATTATTCGTTATCGTACATGTATGCACCAAAAGGACTAAACTTGGAACTCATTATAAGACGGCTTAATCAAACACAAAAGTACGCGGAAAGAAAAACTTTATTACAGCCTAATCAATCCAAAAAAGTAGAAACAACTAAGCGATTTTATGTAGATTATTCAAATAATGATGTCACTTCAAATGGGGGTCTTAAAATAACTTTCAAATCTAAATTGGAAACTAAAAATAACTTAAAATTAACAAAACGTAAGACTAAGAAAAAAATTGTACCAAGATTTAAGCAGTTATAAGATATAACGAACATTTATTTTACTTAATTTCAAATTGCTTTGTTCGTATATATACCAATGTTTCTTCTGTAATTTTTTTAAAACTGACTTAATACTAACTAAAAATAAAGAGTTAAAAATCATTCTAAGATTTAAGAAAGTACTTGTTAAATAATCAATATTTTTTTATTTAATACTGTTAAAACTTAAGATTTAACTTAACAAAATTTTAGTGAAAAAGTTCTTGAAATTATTAATTAGATTGTTAAATGTTTTTAGTTGCTTCAATCTAATAAAACATACTGATAAAAGATCAATAAGCAACCTTAATCTTTCTCAAAACAAAACAAAAAACTACACTAAATCATGTGAGAATATTATTGAAGGTTTTTGTGTTATTATAATGTTTCATAAAATTTTATAATAAAACATATTAGTTTAATTCCTATTAATATAAATTTTTTTTATTTTCACTTAATATTTTATAGTTAAAAATTGGGTATAAAAGGTTTTTACAGCTAAATCGTACAAATAAATCATAAATAAAAATTTTTATTGTTGATTATAATGTTTTGTGTTATTGAAAACTAACAGATCAACTGCCAGAACTTTCGACAAATACAATTATTTTTTGTGGGACACCACCAAATTATCTTATATTATCATAAGCCCATTCAATAAATAATGCCTGATTCCAAAGACCAACATTTACGGGTGCGTTTTCAATACAAAAATATAAAAATCCAAATAGATTTAGTCTAAAAAATCGGTAAAATTATATTACTAACCAATAGTAAAATCTTAATATATTTAATAATACTTAAGTTTAAAGTATAAGTAAACTAACCTATAATTAATTGTGACAACAACGACATCCCCTTTAGTCGATAATATTTCTCCATTATATAAAAATTGATTGGAAGAACAAATTACAATCCCTCCGCCATGAATACAAAACATGACTGGTTTTTAATGCGTTAATTTCATAGCTTTCGGTATCACTTAGTGACCAAATAATTTAATATAAACAATCATCACTGTTATTTGCTGAAGACTGAAGTAAGTTTTTATGCACACTTGTATCTGGAATTTTTGTGGCTTCATTTGACTCGCATTTATGGCTTATTTTTAATTGTTTCATTAAGCTTAGTTCACCGATTTGTGTCTTAGCGTATGGTTTGCATATTTGTTAAAACACGTTCACATATTTGTCGTCAACAGTCTTTTTTATGCCTTTAATTTGTCCACTCTTTATAATTACGCAAACGGTTTTTTATGCGTAAATAACATCAAAATAAAATAATATGAAGACGCAAAGCTGTAAAAAACATTTTTCTAACAATTTTTCTTTCTCAAAGAAACATCTTATTGCTGCACAAAGTTTTCCTTATTCTCTATACTTAATAAGTTATATGTGAAGTAATGAAATTAGTCCTTAGTCTTCAACTCTGTTGCAAAATAAATAACATAATTGCATCAATGTCTAATTTCTTTACTTTATTTGATGTGTATTTATTCATTATAAAGTTGGTCTAAAATGTTAGTTTAAAAAAAGTCTATGTAATTCACTTTACTTAACCAATTTTCAATAAGAAGTTTGTTGACTATTAGTATTTCTGTTATAAAATATATTAATAATTTTTGCCTATAAACAATTGTTTAATTATAATGAAATAGCTTCAAAACTATAACGAATAACAAATTTTATGAAATCAAACAGCTATTCACAATTTAATGATTCAATAAAACATTTACACGAATTACACGTGATTTATTTAAGTTATATAAATTCTATTCTTAAATTTAATTAAAACATAAAATGGATAATGCTATTTATGCATTAATAGTTTGTATAAAAATATTTATATACAGAAATATAAGTAAATTTCAGCCTCAATTTCAAAATTAAATATTAAAATTGTAATTAACCAGCTTCTATAAGTAATAATTAAAACATTTTTAGCTCTTTTATACTACTCGTTATACTTGTATATTGTTTTATTGTTGAGTATATGACGTTCCTTGCGGTGCACAATAATACTTATAAATCAAAAGTCTTTTTAGATATTGTTATATGATATAAGTAAAAATTTCACTATACAGTATTGTAGGAGTGGGTGACAGACAGACAGACAGACAGAAATTGATTTAAATTATATTATATATTATATTAAAACGATACTAAAAGAATGATTTCTCTCTCCCTCTCTCTGTCACGTTCTCCTAAAATATTGAAATTAGTGTTGTATAGTATTCTTGGTATAGGAATAGGAATAGATTAGAAATGCGCAAAAAATGACCGAAAGAATAGAATAGAAACAAAATTTTTTTAAAAGAATAGAAAAAAACAAAAAAAATTATAAAAGAATAGAATAGGAATAGAATAGAAAAAATTTATTTATTAAGGAATAGAATAGAAATATAATTTTAAGTATAGATATTGAACTTGCATTTCTTAATTTGTTGTTTATTATATAATAGTATTGGAATAGGAATAGGAATAGAATAGAAATGCGCGAAAAAATGATACGAAGAATAGAATAGGAATAGAATAGAAATTATTTTAAAATTTTTGGAATAGAATAGGAATAGAATAGAAATATAATTTAAAATTAAAGAATAGAATAGGAATAGAATAGAAATATATTTTGATTTTAAAAAATAGAATAGGAATAGAATATAATTAGAAAACTTGGTATATAAACAACACTAATTGAAATCAGCTAATCATAAAATATATAATTTAAATCAAGTTTTCTTTCTCTCTCTCTCTCTCTCTCTCTCTCTCTCTTTCTCTGTCACGCACACCTACAATACCAATTTAAACAACTTATACTGAAATTCCTCAACAATAGCAAAAAAGTTTTAAAAGTATGATAAAAAGGCTTAAAATTTAACAATAAAACATAAAACGATATAAAATTCAATAATATATAGCGTTTTTGTGCTATTAAAGCAATAAAATGATTGTTTGATATTATTATAAGCGATTTAAAGAAATGAATGTTTTAATTCCCGAGAATCGTGTTCTTCACACTCGTTTTAACTAACAATATAATAAACTTTTAACACTTATAGATTATGATTTAATAGTGCGAGAAAAGCTAAGGGTGATAATCAACAATAATATAATATCCTACGTGCATACTTTTTCGAATTTTGAAATTAAATACATAAAAAGCACATTAATTAATTAAAACGTTGTACGGGCTTAATCGGCAATAAAATGATTATTTCTTATCGTTGTAAGCGATTCTAGAGTTAAAAATGTGTTTATATTTTTACTTTTAATTCCTAACAATGTTTAACTAATAAAGAGCATTTGTTGTTTCTATTAATGATACGTAAAACAATATATTACGGTTATATTAACACTATTAACTTATTACGGGTTATAAAATAAAAACTGATTGTATGAGCTAATTAAACATCTAAAATATTTTATTCCCGCGTAGCGGGTTCTAAAAACTAGTATTTATATTATATAGAAGAATGAGTTTATTTTGAAATGTTTTACGGACTCCTATAATACTTAAATACGATGCTTAAAAATTTATACCCTACAATAAAATAAACAAAATAAAGCACGTCTCCTATTATATAAAATATAATACGCTCGAGAATATTGTTCGGAAAAAATAAAATAATTAAAGTGTGAAATGCAACACTTAAACAATATATAACGAATGCAGTATATTAACAAATTAAAAAATATACGTGCCTTAAAATGTATTTATTCACCCGAAAAGGCTACTAAACTAGTATTATATGATTATATTGTTAAGCAATTATGGGATTGATTATGGGATGCCAAGATTCAAATTTTTAACGATTTATATATTTGCTAATTAGTGATATTTTTTTATGCAGATTATGTGCTTATAGACTATGTTAATTTTTATTAATTAAATTAAATCGTTTTGACATGTATTGTAATCAATTTACTGTTAATAGAAATTAGAAATTATAATCTATGATAATTATGAATGAATGGTAAAAGTTATAACTGTTTGATTAACTGTTTAAGCATTAGTACAACATTCTCCGTGTGATCGCTATTGTAGCGATGAAACTAGAAATGCGTTTTGTGTATGGGTTTCAGTGTATCGATAGAAATCAAAGTAATCGTTACCAGACAA
>JAQIXJ010002133.1:0-16963 GCA_034700185.1 Phthiracarus laevigatus | reverse complement strand
CTTTTTAAACTTTATAAACTAAAGGTTTTTCGCGTGCATTTTACAACAATCCGAGAACAAAGTATATAATATCCAAAAATAGTCTACTTTTTTTTAAAAAAAAGTGATCTAAAAAACATTACTCTCAATAATTAACTACTTTTGAACAAGTTTGCTTAAAATTTAATATTCATGGTATTAATAATTATTTTTCTATTATTACATTGAATATGTTGTTCAATTTTAAATGTATCGATTTTAGGTTGTTTTGTACGAATAGTGATTCTTCTGATACTTAAACAATAATCGATAAATGATATAATATTATCGGCAGTAATATAACACTGATCACCATAAAAATACAAACCATGAATTTCAATTTTCAAATGTAGTAAATTAGGAATCTTTCCTAAATGTTTCAATATATCAATCATATTTTGTTTGCCAGGAAATCCAAAAAGAGATACACCAATAAATTTTAATTGTGGTAAATATTTGTGAATATCTTTAAAATCAGTATAACTGCCATTTATATTAGAATCGGAATAAGAGCGAGAAAAATCCAAATGTGTTAAATTAACGAAATTTTTTAAAATTTCAAAGTTTTCAGGCTTACAATATTTAATAATTAATTTTTTAATGGTTTGTAAGCCATTAATAATTGGATGATTTCTTGAAGTTTGCAAACACTCGATCTTTAATACTTTTAAACGCAAACATTTCAAACCAATCAAATTTAATAAATCAATACTGTTGTGATCATCACAGAAGGAAAAATTGCAGCTCAGATATTCGAGATTTTCAAATTTAGCCAAATGTTTCATTAAGAGATTATCAGATTTTTTCATTCCATCCTTATTTTCATCGAAACAAAAACTTACATCAAATGACTTTAACTGATGCGCGAAATAATCAGTAAATGTTATAAATCTTTCATCTTCAACATAATAAACACCGATTGTATCGATATTCGAACCAAATTTTGTTTTTGCTTCAAAATAGCGATCAAAGTATGACGAAATATTTAAAGATCCATATATTGCTTTAAGTTTAGTACATAATTGTATTAATGGTGAAATAAAATCTGCACATATATTCGGATCTATATTTCTAATTACTTTAAGCGATTCCAAATTTTTTAGTTTATTTTCTGCAAATTGTTTCCAACAATTGACAGATATTTGGCGAAATTCCGAAATAAATAAATGTTTAATATTTTTGCACGAATTACTTATTGAATCAATTGTTTCATCACATAAATTTGAAAAATTTCCATGAATTATAATATGATTAATATTTACGCATTTATTCATCACATAATCTAATATATCATGAATTATATACAAAAGATAACTTTCATCTTCTATAAGTAAGCCGTCAATCATTAAATTTTTATCATAATTTGATTCATAAGATAATATAACACACTAGTAAAAAGTTTTCAGGTTAGCTGAAAATAATCTAAAATTGATTGAATTTCGTTAAATAGAAAAACTTCAGATAAAAAATTTCTATTAGCAATTAGATTACTATATATAGAGGAAATTTTGCACACTCTCGAAATTAGAAATATATGTTGATATTTTTATCACTTATTTTGCTTCGACTGAATTAATAACAAAAATTTAGTGTCGACCCCCTAATTAGCGTTATCAGCCATTGCTTTAAACAACGTGTTATTTTATATTTCAAACAACGCTTTAATATCAATATATTTCCGTATATTTTATATGATTTCGTTTCGATATTACATATCATATTTCAATAATGAGATAAATCTGATCAATTTATGTCATTATCGAAATATAGTATGTAATATCGAAACGAAATCATAAAATACAATAACGAAAATATATTGATATTAAAGAGTTGTTTGAAATATAAAATATTTTTATAGAGTTATATTTTTCGAGTTTGATTTTAGACAAATAAAATCTGCGAATGTCAACATTAGCAAAAAAATGGATATCTGTGTGAACGCTATCAATAGATAGTTGTCTGCTATGCATCAACTACTATTAATCTATGCATAGCAGACAACTATCTATTGATAGCGTTCACACAGATATCCATTTTTTCGCTAATGTTGACATTCGTAGATTTTATTTGTCTAAAATCTTACTTTTTTTACTAGTGTGTAGAATTGTTTGTTAACGCATTGCAATCGAAAACAATCACTGATTGATAAATAACTTAATATCACTTCACTTAAATCATCACCAAATCTATCAAAACTATTTCTACTATACTTTACTTTTGAACACATTTCAAAGTAAACTTAATTTTAATAAATTTAAATAAGGTTTTACAATATTTTTTGTTTAAAAACAACAAACAATACAACCATTTGTTTATAAATCACTATTGACAACACACTTATAAAAACAAACAAATTATATAATACTGCCATCTTATGTGTTAACTTATAACCAAAAACTATAAAACTTTTTAACATGTTTACGATACAGTATTTGAAAGTGTTTGCATATTCTCTTGTAAATTAACAAAATTTAAAACATACGGTAGTTTTATATTTTTAATATTAAAATAAAAGCTAATATTAGTCAAAATGCATTGACATGTTCAAAAACATAAGCTGAGTACTATTACAGTTCGACTCCGCTCGACTCAAGGATTTTAAAATTACCCCAACTGCCCGAATTACGTTGGCGAACAACTCATAACATAACTCAGAACTCAGGCACGGACGGACGAACGGACGGCAGACGGACGTGCGGACAGACAGATAGACTGTCAGACATACTCAAAACCATAAGCTCGCCTTTTTAAAAAAATAGCGTTAAAAACTTCTTTTATCGGACTTATTTTCGAAAGTATTCGAACATTTCGAAAAAGTTATTATCTAATAAAATAATTTTAAAAGGCATAGCAAACTTTATTGGTATGATTTACTTCTTGATACACCAAAAATTTAAGGGAAAATTTTTTTCAAAAGAACAAACTGAAGGAAGCAATTGCTATTTAATTGGAAACCATTTACAATAGTTTTACATTTATAATAACAACGAATCGAATATAATATAATTTCAAAGTGAATGTTTAATAACATATGTTTAGTATTTATTTATTAAAATAGAAAACTTATTGATAAGAAGTGTGGCCATCCGTTCGCTACCGATAAATCTTGTTTTTATTTTTGCAGAATAAAGTTTCAATCATCTAAATTTATATTTTAGGGAATTAAACAAAATATTTAATATTAAAATATAAGAGAATATGATTTGCATAGATATTTGATGCGAGTTTTATTATTTTTACATACCATTATATATATTCCAAAACCAGTAATTGTTTGAAGTATTAATATCTACTTTTCTATTATTACGTCGAATGTGCTCTTGAATTCCAATTTTATCGATTTTCGTATTTTCATTATAATTAGTGATGCTTCGTATAGTTTGACAATTATCGATAAATGATTTAATACCATCGGTAGTGACACAATAACAACTCCAACAATCACAATAATAACAATTACAACCAATTTTCAAAACGCATAAATTTGGCAATTTTTCTAAACGTTTGATAATATTATTGAAAACTTTTCTCTTTCCATGATATTCGACACATATTTTAATATACTTTAATTGAATTAAGTATGCGTGTAATCAATGAAATTCGTTCCGTTAAATTTATCGTACGTTAATTTTAATTTCAAATGCGTTAAATGAACCAATTTTTTCAAAAATTCAAAATTTTGGAATTTGTTACAATTTCGTAGAATTAATTTTTCCAGTGATTGAAAGCCATTATTAAATGCATGATTTAAGTTTACGAATACATTATCCATCTTTAATACTTTTAAACGCAAACACTTCAAACCAATCAGTTCTAATAAATCAATAAATGTTTCATCGTCTGGACAACAATCGCAGCAAAAATATTCAAGATTTTCAAATTCTGCCAAATGCTTGAGTATACTAAACTCTACTTCATAACTGTGTTTAAATTTAACACTGAATGACTTTAACTGATGCTTGAAACGATCAGTAAATGTTATAAATCTTTCATCCACAACACTATAAACACCAACTGTATCGATATTCGTACCAAAAGCAGTATTAGAATGAAAACATCGATCAAAGCACGACTCAATATCAAACGGTGCGTGTATTGTCTTAAGTTTAGGACATAATTGTAATAATGTTGTGATCACATCGTTATCATAATCGCTATCAAATTTAAGTGATTCTAAGTTTTCAAGGCTTTTAGTGGCAAAATTTTTCCAACAATCGAATGATATTTGCGAATATCTGCGCTTATAGACACGTAAATGCTTTATGTGTTTACACGCATTGCTTATTATATTAATTGTTTCGTCGTTTATAACAAAATCGCCATCAATTATAATATGATTAATATTAACACATTTATTCATCACATATTTTAATATATGATTATCTATAGTGTTCACATTCGATTCGATATTTTTGTAATATTTATTTCCATCAATCATTGAGAATTTCGTTTGTTTATTAAATGGCATTAAATGATATATTATGTCCAGGAAGGATAATTGACAAACCTGTAATGGAACCGGAAATTACAGGAATGCAAACTCGAAGACTATGAAGCTATTGACTTGAAAAATTGGATTGTGGTTAACTTGTGCGCCGATACATATGACTTATTCGAAGATTTTGTGGAAACATTGATCACCAATGCTTCGAATGTGATGGGAATGAGGATATCACCACCAATAATCAATTGGAATTACGATCCGTACAAAAGCCATATGAGTATCGGTGATCTCATTCAATCGATATTTTTAGGCGCTTTCGATGAGGCGAAGAGTCGTGATCTGCAAATGATTTTGTTCATTATTCCATTCGACGGCGAAATACGTTCTAATATTAAATTTTACGGCGATGTATATTACGGGATCGCAACGCAATGCATTAAATCAGAAAATGTTGAGAAACGTAAATCTATTCATAATAATGTGTTACTGAAAATCAACGCCAAATTAGGCGGTATTAATAGTATCATCAAAGACTTGCCCGATAAGCCAGCGATGCTTAAGCAAAGGGTTATGATTATTGGCGCTGACGTCACACATCCTGCGCCAGGAAGTAAATTAGTGTCTTCTGTGGCCGCTTGTGTTGGTAGCTATGATAGGGAACACTGCTGTTATGCGGCATCCATTGTGGTTCAGGAACGAAGTTCGAAAGTAATGGAAGGCTCGTCCAGCAGTCAAACCGACGAACCGAAACAGCAAAAGGCTGAAGAAATGATTAAAAAGTTTGACGTAATGATCAAAGAGTTGCTAAAGGTTTATCACGTAAAAAATAATTCTTATCCAACGCACATAATCTACTATAGAGATGGTGTCAGTGATTCGCAGTTTAGTCAAGTACTGAAATGGGAATACGAGAGACTATTGATGGGATGCAATGAAGTGAATGTCAAACCTAAGGTCACATTTATTACTGTTCAGAAGAGGCATCACACCAGGTATAGGCCTCTTAAACCAGAGGATGGCGATAGAAAAGGTAATATTGTTGCTGGCACTACAGTGGACACGCATGTCACACATCCCGCAGATTTCGACTTTTATCTGTGCAGTCATGAAGGCATTCAGGTTTGAAGGATTAGTTGAACGTAAACTTAAGGTTTCAATAAACGATTTTATAAATTTAGGGTACGAGTAGACCAACGCATTATTACGTTCTCCACGATGACAACGATTTCAGTGCCGATGATTTGCAAAAGTTAACGTATTATCTGTGTTACACGTACGCGCGATGCGAGAAACCCATATCAATCCCATCACCGGTACAATACGCACATTTGGCCGCTTATAGAGCGAGGAATCATATCGTGGCGTGTAATATAAAGGCGGAGAAAACGAGACAGGAATCGGATGAGCAGAGGCGGCAAAGAGAAATAAAGTTGGCTTTAGATTTGAATCAGAAAATTAAAGTGAATGAAGCGTTAAAGAATCGAATGTATTATTGTTGATATTTAAATGGAATTACATTTTGTTGTATATCACTCTACTTTATTTGTCTGACGATAATTCATTTTTTAAAAATATTTGTTTAAAATATCAAAGATTATTTTGAGTGACATTAGACATAAACAGATTCGGAATATTTTTTGGGTATCGGTATAAATTTAATATGCAGGAAATAACAATTAACAATCTGTTAAATGCATTGATGTTTCTTAACAAATCAGATTTAATTAATTTTTATAAACAATAAAATTTGTTAAAACTATTCATATTGAATCGTTATTAATTATATTTATTACGAACTTCTTCGTTTGCAGTTTTCAGTTAATGTGTGAATAGTTTACGCCTTAAAGTAATCCTAAACTTATTGCACACAAAATAAATCTCTTTTAATGTTAATAACAGTGTCATATGAAAATGTGATAAATTTTTTGGAATTCTTTATTAATCCGTTTAATTCTTATTTTGTAAACTAATATATAAAGTTAAGTTAAATATTTTTGGTATTGTAATGACATTGAGTTACACTTAAAACTACATATAACTGTTAGTATTTTTTTGCAACATAATTTATTTTAAAGTAAATAATTAATTTACTCTTCATTTATTATAATTTAATAAACTTGAATTATACTTTAAAGTTTAGTTCAATAGATATCAGTACTGTTATAAAGTTCTTTTTTTATCTTATTTGTTGTTAATGGTAACAAAATAGATAATTATTGGTTTTGTTATAAACAGACATATTTGTATATTAAATTCATTTTAAATAATGTTATAAAGTTTAGTGTCATTTTTAAACGGCTTATAATTATGTGCTCAGAAATAAATATCAGATTTAGCTTTGATAGATTTGGCGATGATTTATGTGAATTAATATTAAGTTATTTATCAATCAGTGATTGTTTTCGATTGCAATGCGTTAACAAACAATTCAATAATTTAATATTTAATAAACAAACTAAACTCACAATAACTGATGGAAATTCATATTTTTATGACTTTTCTAATAAAACTATTTCGTTGAACAAAAATACATTCATTAAAGAATTAATAAATAAACAGTATGTGAAAAATACAATCAGAAATTCTATAAACAATCATTTATTAAAATATGTGATAAATAAATGTGTGAATATAAATCATCTCACTATCAATGGATATTCTTTACAAGTAACTGATGAAACAATTAATATAATAAGCAATTCGTGTAAACAAATAAAACATTTACGAATTCTTTACACCGAAAGGTTTTCGGAAATATCGCGGTATTGTGTGAAACAACTTGCAGTAAAAAGTCTACAAAACTTGGTATCGATTTTTGTATATAATGATTGGGGGAATTATATGGAGAAAAAGATAATAGATATCGTCACAATAATAATACAATTATGTCCGAAACTTAAAGCAATACATTCTAATGTAATTATGCAATCATATTTTTATCACTTATTTGAAACAAAAGCCGTTTTTGGTAAGAATATTGATACTATTGATCGCTATTTCATAGTCGATCAAAGATTTACACCATTTGCCGATTATTTCGCCCATCAATTGAAGTCATTTAGTGTAACGTTCGATACCAAAGACTTTGAATCACTCAAGCATTTGGCAAAATTTGAAAATCTTGAATATCTTGGCTGCGATATATTATATGCAGATGAAGACAATTTAATTGAGTTATTAAGAATGATTGGTTTGAAATGTTTGCGTTTAAAAGTATTAATGTTAGAGTATTCAGGTTTACCATTAAATAAAGCATTTAATTTAAATAATAGCTTTCAATCGATTGAAAAATTAATTATAAAAGGATGTAATGCATTCGAGAGTTTTAGATGTTTGCAAAATTTCCTTCTTTTAACTGATTTGAAATTAGAAAACATTTTATCGGATGGAAGTGAATTTAAAGATATTCACATATATTTACCACAATTAAAGTCTATTGATATCTTTATAAATTACTTATCAGACAAACAATACTTAATGAAAACATTGAATCATTTAGAAAATATGCCAAATTTATGTGAATTGAATTTTGGTTTTCTTGACATGTGTTTAACATATGAAGAAATCATTCGGTTTATCGATAATTGTTTAAGTATTCAGAAAATTGGTTTTTATATGAAAGAAGAGAATATTAATAAAACTAGTATTGAAGAGTATATTCGCAGTAAAAATAGAAAAATAATAATTAATATTCTTAATCATAGATAATTGCGTGATATTTGTGTAATGTTTATACGATTAATCTGTTTTCTTAAAATATCGTAATTAGTATTATTTTTTTAACAAATATTTATTACTCGATAATTGTAAATAATTATATAAATAATTTATGTGTAATAACATACCTGATTATTAAATGCTATTAATGCTAATAATACTTTTTATTTGTTCTTAATTAAAATAATTAACAAGAGGCTCGAAAAGCAAAAATGCTTTTATTAAATAAACAGCATTTGTGAATAGCAAGTGCTCCATTATTTTGCGCAACATTCTACAAAAGCCTCTACGGAGTTGTACTTTCCGTACTTTCAAACCACCTAAACCTCCCTTAAAATAATTAATTTAAAAATTTCTTTATTTTTCCCGAGTCCCTCAGTATATTCCCTAAAAATTTTCTGCTAATGGAGATATCGTATCTATCACAGTTTGGCCAGAATATCTGAGCAAAAAATCGGCCTTACGGAATTAAATATATTAGATAATTAATTCAACATCATTCTAGTTTCTTCCTAATCGTTCTATGAAATTAGCTAATTTAAGTAAACCTAACCTGATCTCAAGTTTTCAATTCAGCTTTTTGTTGTTTGTCAATTTTTTAAAATTTATTGTAAATTTTTAAAATTTATTTGGTTTGTCCTTTAACCAAAATCTTGCTATCACTGATCAGGTCCCACATTGATCTTTTCCCAACTAATGAATGTCAAGTACTCGGACTCTGTTATGGATCGCAGTCCAGCTCTAGTTTCGATTAAATTGTTGTAAATCTATATTAAATTTGTAGATAAAAATAAAAACTTTTAATATTAGACTATGTCCATCATTATTCACTGCTCAACAATAAAATTTTAACAAAACTTATGCTATGCGACGGCAAAACTTATTTCTTTAGAAATAGAAATTTAGTTATACAAAGAAAACCCCCTTTTGAGAGTAACTCTTTTGAAATAGGTTTTGTTAGTCTAGGTAGAGATTTTCTACTATTGTATAGCAAAAATAGATTACAAAAAGTAGTCAATTTCCTATTTGTAATAATACATATAGACAACAGAATATAAAAGCATAAACCGAACAGTATTAAAGCTAATGTATCCGTAAAAATGTTAAATCTCACCACACTTAATAAAGAGGGAACATGGAGAATACGAAGGCACAGGGGGATGTGAGGCACAGGAGAATGCGAAAACACTGTGGAATGTGGGCACTGGGGATGGGTGGCATGAGGTTCATAACATTGTATTTATTTGCGGTAAATATTGCCGCGGGTCTCTAGCAATTATTAATGCTTGTAGACATTTAAAGCTTTTAACTTTCAGTGCTATTATTAATTATATATTAGACGATTGTTGGCAACATGATTGAGGATTATCAGATAAATCTCAAATCATTTTCAATCAAATATAACTATAATAATGAACCACAAAAGAACTCATAATTTTACTTAAATTTTCCGTTAAACTTAAATCAATACAGTATTCGTGTGCTTACAGCTTCTCTAATAATTCATTTAATAAATGTTTTTAAAATATTATCAACAACTAGCTAGAAACCCGCTTCGCGTGGATATATCATCCCGTATAACATTATATTGTTTATATTAACTGT
This sequence comes from Phthiracarus laevigatus, assembly GCA_034700185.1. Classification (NCBI taxonomy): domain Eukaryota; kingdom Metazoa; phylum Arthropoda; class Arachnida; order Sarcoptiformes; family Phthiracaridae; genus Phthiracarus; species Phthiracarus laevigatus. The sequence continues at coordinate 7,179 of JAQIXJ010002133.1, read as the reverse complement.
CATTTTATTTTATTGTTTATATTAACTGTCATGTTATTTTATTGTTGAATTTCAGGTTAATTTCTAGCGCGATAAAACAGTATGCATATTACGTTTAAAACTTTTTTTAGTATTGTTGGGTGAAGGTAGTAAAAATGGTTTAAGTTTGTATTGTAGGAGAACGTGACGGAGAAAGTTAGAGACATCATTATTTTAATATATAATAAGGATAAGGATATTAAATCACCGGAAAATAAAATAGATGAGTTACAGCTAATAATTTTATTTTTAGAGAATCAAAATAATAGCATTTATAGCATTTTTATTTCATTATTAAAATCAATTCATTGTTATATGTGCAAGAATTACATAGTCTTGAGTCATTTTACCTCCAATTATAAATGCTACTAAATTTTATTGATAATTTTTATAAATTGTATAAATGCTTATTTGTACTTTTTTTAACGATATCAAAATAATCTCGATTATATCCAATTAGTTTTGATATCCAAAATTCTCCAAAATTATTTTTCAATGTCAAAATTTCCAAAAATCTTACTTTCCCAATAATATCTTTATATTTTATTTAAATGTAAACTAAGATAGAATAAGGAAATTTTTATTTTAAAGAAAAAAGCATTATATTTAACTTTTTAAGTAATTATTTAGAAAAATGTAAATGCTATTTTTAATTGCTATTTTTAATTGCTATTTTTAATTGCTATTTTTAATTGCTATTTTTAATTGCTATTATTAATTGCTATTTTTAATTGCTATTTTTAATTGCTATTTTTAATTGCTATTTTTAATTGCTATTTTCAAGTGCTATTTTGGTCATTTATTAATACTATTTCTAGCGCAATTTTTAGCTCACTTTGAAAAAGTCGAGCTATTGGATTTGACATTTAACCTGTCTGTGACTCTGTGTATAGACTTTTTTATAGGAGGCTTTTTGAAAAATTATTGGGTTTTTTTTTATTTTTTCAACTTTTTAAATTTTTTCAACTTTTTTCATTTTTTTTTGATTTTTTTGAAATTTTTTTAAACTTTTTCAAATTTTTAAATTTTTTCAACTTTTTTCATTTTTTGAAATTTTTAGTTCGGTGTAAATTATATTTGACAACAATTTGCTATAAATTTAAACAACTATTGCACATATTATTTTGACTCTATTTATAATAATTTAAAATCTGCGTTCAACGGATAAAACTATTTTGAAGACATTTCCACTAATTTCAAGAAAAATGTGCAAATTATTGCTAATATCTAAATAAAAATGAAATAATTAAATATATATTGGAATAATTTATATTAAATTAATACAAAAAATGTTGAAATACTTCATAAAAGCGGAAATAATTAATGAGGAATAGTTTCCAGCAGTAAAATCCAACTCTTTTTTGACTCAAACTTTCTATATATGATGATAACTATTTAAAATGCATTTTAATAAAATAAATTAATTTTCATTATACATATAGTAATTTGCCATAATAGGTTAATGCCATATTAAGTTGCAATTAATAACGTTCAAACTTTCCGGATTAATAAATTTAATTAAAAATAATTGAAAACATCACTATTTTGATTAGTGTATATAAATTCAATTCAAACATAAAAGTTACAAATTAATTAGGATAAAATCACACTAAGCATCAATCACTTATAAAAAAACTTAAAAACAATATAATTTTTAACGCCGAAAATCATAAACAATTGCGTGCTAGCTTTCGCTGTGTTATGTAACTTAATTTGGCAGTTCCCTATTATGTCATAATTCTAAATTTATCACCTTTAATCTAATTCGTATGTCAAATTTTCGTTTCATATAATTCGCATACAGTTTCACAAACAGCTCATAAGACTTCCCAGATTCGTGAGCCAACGAAGACGCAGTATTCATTAAACCAATTAATATCCCACTGACCATAGCTGTTGCGTAAGCAAAAATAGATCTACTCGTAGCCGTCATCTTTCCAAACAATGCGATGTATAGTAATAGAGATAAAATACCAGAGAAGAACAAATAGAACCAAAACGTAAACTTTGCCCAATAAATGTCATTATAATCCTTGATTTCCAAATAAATTTCTCTCAAAGAAATAATAAGAGATCTTATTCTTTTAAACTTTAAAAAGTAAACCTGCTTTGATCGATTGTGGATTTTGGAATTAATTTCATTAAATTTTAATTTTAGATAAAAGCAAATCAGATAAAAGTAAACAATTTGCCAAACAATAAAATTAAAACAACAACCGACGCCATAAGCTAGTAATAAACTCCAGGGAAATGCGTAAAAAATTAATTGAAGTAAAGTACAATTCATCGCTAAGGAAGCCATACTAACAATTACCATCGCAATTGGATAAATATAAATAGAATTGAAACCAATAACTTTGAATAGGAGTCTAGACTTGATAATAACTTTAGCTAGTATTTCTTGATTATTAAGACCAATAGATTGTGGGGAAACATATCCAGCCATCATTTCAAACACTTTCATATATGTCGGATAAATATTATGTTTGTAATTCCAATAATGTATGGCTTGATTGATTAGAGCCATAGAATAGAATAATATAGCACAAACATTGAACTGATAATGAATGTTTAAAAAGTAAGAGAAGTCTCCGATTTCGATAAAAAAATTTTTGTCCTCTGTTTTAATTATTAACGAAATGAATGATCGAAACCATAATCGACTTCGTTTAGCATTACAAATCATAAACTGCCACAATCCTATCTCATAGAAATGATTGCCAGCATTTTTAATAACCATATATGGCAGCAATAATTTACTTGTGTCTATTATCGAATTAAAGTTTTGCATATTATGTTATTAAACTAATACAATTTATGCGTATTATTTCTTTATATTTATATATATAATTAACTAAAAATTACTATAATGTTTTAACTCAAGTCTTAAAAGCTTCAACATGTACTAAAATAATCAAAATATATGATAAATATTTTTCAATATACCGGTATATGCCTTTTGTAACTATATTAAACCGATCAATACTAACTTACTTCTACTTTTTTTAAATAAATTAAAAGCATTTATTGTTTTTCAATATTCAAGAATTAATCTTTTTATAAGACCGAACCATTAATCTTATCAATAATTTTTTAAAAAAGTTAAAAACAAGAATGCACATTGAAAATGAGCTTACATTGAATTTAACATTATATTAATTCAATGTGCATTAGTTATTTGAATTAGAAATTAATATCATTTAATATACTAGTATAGTTTTAATTACTCCATATTGTACTGAAAAAGGCAGTCAGTTAGTTAAAGTTAAAAGAAGTTAAAAAGTCAGCTATTGTGTTTGAAATTGTCCGTCTGTAGCTACGTTTATATTAATATTAATAAAGGTTTTTCAGGTTTTATATAAATAAATAGATTTTTTAGTAAAAGTTAAAAATGTGGTCAAAAATGGACAAAATTGATATCATTGTTACAAGGAATAAAGTATTCTTTGAATAAAGTGAGCCTCTAAGTGCATTAGTTTTATTCAAATATAATTATTTCTTTAAGCAAAAGTGATTAAATATTAATTAATAATTAAAGAATTAGTAATAATTATAATTTTCAAATGCCACAAGTATCTCTATCCCTATAATATACTAAAAGAATGATCTCGTTCTCTGTCTCCTTCATGTTCTCCTACAATACGGTATACGACAAAAAAATTGGCAATTACATTTTTAATAATAAATTGAAAAGTATTGCTGGTAAAAATAAAATTAGATAATGTTAATGTATATATATGTTTAATTAAATAGTCCTGGAAAAATTAGATTTCAGTTGTCTCTACTTTGGCAGAAAAACAGATTTCAATACGTTTAAGTAAATGTCCTAATATTGACTTGAAGTTTTTCAATATAAAAGAACAGGACTTTTCTAAGAAATTTATCGTTTTCTCAAGTTATTTAAGGTTAATCACCACTTTAAGCTTATATTTATACATCTAATCTTATTAAAAGTTTTGCCAAATTCTGTTTAACAGTTAATTGTTAGTCGAGGAAATGTTAGTTTGATTATATAAAAATTATAATAACCTTATAATATTATCATTAAAATTTTTAAGTCGAATTCGATTTTAAAATTATATTTTAATAGCGAGAGTTTTAAAGTAAATTTTAAAAAATCTAATTATATATTTTGTAATCTTTTCGTCTGTAAATAAATTAAGTAATCAGTTAACACTAAGATAACCATATTTTAATTATTTAATTATTTTGAGTTGCAAAATTTCGGCTATAAAAGTTTTAGGTTTTTTGCCAATTTTAATGTTGTATAGTTACCTTACTAGAGAGAGCTATTTTATGAATGCTACGAACAATATTATAAAAAGTTTTTCATTTTTTGACTGATAAAGATCATGCTTGTGTAGCACTAGAAATGTGAGTAATTATACAATAAACAAGAACGACACATTCATAGAAAGCTCACTTAGCAATAATATATAACAAATATTTTAGTTTCTTATCTAATATTGCAAAAATCAAATTCTTTTTATTATTAAAGAAATCGGTGGATTACCTTTATTAGGATGAGACTCCAAACACCGGGACGGATAGACGGACTTACAGGCAGACAGACTGACAGACATGGTCAAATCCATAATCTCGCTTTCTTTTCAAGAAGTGAGCTAAAAAATATAGATGTATAACGGATTTATTCTATAATAAACAATATAAAACGTTATAGCTGTAATAACAATAAACTGAATATTGTTGATTGTTGTGAGAAAATTAAAGACATAAAAATGAATCTAGATTTTTATTCCGGCGAAGCGGGTTTTAAAACTAGTATTTACTAAGTAAATAAAATACTCGAATATAGTTGAAAAAAGTAATGAACATGTTAATATAATAGAATTAAAATTTAGGTTAACTATCATTAAAAAACAAGATCGATACGTTCAAAATATTTGCTCTTTAAGTTTTAGTAAGTTTATGGTCGCTAGCTTTTATCATTCGCTTCCGACCATTATTTTGTGTTTCCTATTACTCGTTAAACATTATGTTAAAAGCAGATAAAATCAATCAAATCACTTTATTATCGCTTATTAGTGACATGCCACTTTGAGTTTTAAAATTTTGCCGAATTTCCCCTATTTTGACTAGATTTTGCTACTTTTTAGTTCACTTTGAAAAAGTCAGCTATTGGTTTTGCAATGTCTGTGTGTATGTCTGTATGTATATCTGTAGACACTATTATGTTAATTAAGGGATTTTGATCTTTACTCAAATAAAGGGATTTTACCAGTTTTTTATTCTAATAAAGGGATTTTCACCATTACTTATTCTAATTAAGGGATTTGGTTCTTTACTCTAATAAAGGGTGTTTACAAATATCTTACTCTAATAAAGGGGTTTTCACCTTTTTCTTATGCTAATTAAGGGATTTAGTTCTTTACTCTCATAAATGGATTATGCTAATAAATTTATTTTGCTCTCTGTCGTTATCTGTCGTTATCTATCGTTATCTGTCGTTATCTGTCGTTATCTGTCGTTACCTGTCGTTATCTATCGTTATCTATCGTTATCTGTCGTTATCTGTCGTTATCTGTCGTTATCTATCGTTATCTGTCGTTATCTGTCGTTATCTGTCGTTATCTGTCGTTATCTGTCGTTATCTGTCATATCTGTAATTAACTGTCGTTATCTGTCATTATATGTAATTATATGTAAATATCTGTTACTACCTATCCCTATCAAGATTCATTTCTTGTTCACATAATTATGATACATATTGGTTTAATTAAAAAATATAACAACCAAAGTGTGCGCATTACTAATGTTCATTTTGATATTAAAAATCCATATTTTTACTGGAAATAGCGGCATATGCCACTTAAGTTATTAATCAAATTTTTGTCGTTTTAGTTTATTTTTTCCCATATCGGTTAGTTGTTTTTGTAATTTTTTAACATTTTGAGTTTATTTCTATATTTTTTACAGCAAAAACTGGGATATGCCAATTTTATTAATTATATTTTGTCATTTCTTTATTTAAAGATAAAAACAAGTTAAGAAACTGTAGTTTTACTCTTGAATTAAATGTGTTCAGTTTTAATAACCATTTATCTTTTAATTGACTAATAAATATTTGAGTTATGATATTGTGCAAGTTAACTTATAATTCATCTTTAACAAGTTTGCTAGATGATAAGTTAATTTAAACTGCCAAAATAGAAAAGTATATAAAGAATTTTTGGGAGTATATAAATTATGAGTACACCAGAATTTGCAAAAGTCTATCATATTATCAGCACGATCTCACATTTTCTATAGTAAATAAGTTCAAGGTTGAAAATGTAAACGAATACTTCAAAGTAATAACAACAGCCTTTGAACATGCGATTCAAGGTTATATATCTAAAAGCCAAAGGTGGCCTCATTGCTGTTTTGCTTTTTCCCTTCTTGATTAAGTAAAACATTTATTTAAAACTCACTCGTAATAAGGACTTCAATTAAAAGATTTTTCTAATAATATTTGCAAATATTTTTACAGCCAAAACAATATTGGGATACGGCAATTGAAAGTTCAGCTCATTAACTACAAAACGACAGTATTAATAGTTTATAATGAAACTATAAAGAAAACCCATAACTCAAGAGTTTTTTCATTATCTTAATTACACTGGTGAACTATTATCCCAAAAAAAGATTGCGAAAGTACCAATTATTTGCATACATTAAAGTTTGATGTTTAATGTTCGAAAATCATGTGGAATTTTTTTCACGTCCGTAATATAAGTGATGTCATCGAACATGTTCAACGTAAAGAACATCTTTCAATAATTTGGAATCATTATTGATCATCCGTCATTAATTAAACAAATTTTTTTCCGATGCAAAAATTTTATTTAATTACTTATTTATTTTATTTAAATTTTACGTAAAATCACAAATTGAGCTAATAAATTCAAATGTATATAAATTAAATATTAAATTTTTAAATACATGTCTAAATTATTATCCTTTTATTTAGATCGCTATTCATTAGAATAAACAATTACTTCTTCCGTTTTATAAAGCGGGCATTGAAACGATTGTTCAAAATTTGTGCCGTTAATACATTCTCGAAATCCATCCATCATTTTGCTTTTTGAGGCCAATTCATACAAATAATATTTCTCTCTCACAACATCATTAGCCGAAAAATTCAATAATTTACCATTC
>JAQIXJ010002132.1:0-16968 GCA_034700185.1 Phthiracarus laevigatus | reverse complement strand
GCTATAGTATCGTAGCGGTCCTGTGGTCATTGGCATATTTCATTGGTGGAGGCTAGGTTTGAGTCATCACTAGGAGAGTTAGTAACCGATCAACATTAACAAAATTGCGGACAAAAGGAACCATCAACACTTCACGCGAGAAAATAGGAAAGCACATCCAAAAGTGTATAAAAACAATAAATTAAAGCATATAATACCAGATTTAGACATCACAGAATTATTAGATCTTTTGGAATACGAGGAAACTGATCTTAATAAGGCAAGCATGACAGGCGTGCAAAAAAATTTGGATGAAGCGGTAGCGGAAATAATTGCATTGAGAAATGAAAATTCGCAAATAAAATTAGATTTTCAAACTATTAAACAAAACTGCAAAAAACTAAACGACAATTATAACATACAAGTAAAGCTCAATACGGAAAATGCAGCGAAATTAGCGTATATGTCAGATGAAATAAATAGGTTGACAGATTTATTAGCACAACAGCAACAGAACAATACATCAACCAACGCAAATACGAGTCAAAACACTACTATGGGATCTACGGGACAGAACAGCCAATCAAGTAACCAACAACAGCCATTCAGCAGTACTACGAATTCTGGTGGTATGGGTACGTCACATGTAATCTATAACGTCCCATTGAACACAGCAAATAATAGTCAAAATAATGCTACTAATAACGCTAACGTCACCAGTGATGCTACGTTGCAAATGCAACAAAATTTCAACGATACTCTGAGAGACTTAACTCAACAATTTTCGTTAACCATATCGTCGATAGTTAATTCTCAAACAAAACCAAATTTATACCTAAAAGATATTAGAGAATTCACATTAGGAACTCCAGCAAAAAAATACTTTGAAAATTTAGAGGAAAAAGCAAAATTGTGCAATTTTACAGACGATCAAATAAAAAAGGCTTTGGGTCTAAAAATAAATATCAATTTGTCTGATAAATATAGAGTATTCAATAGCATCAATAACCATCTCGATTGGAACAATTTTAAACAAGAATTTATTAGAGAATTTTCATCGAAAACCGCGAAAATAGCAGCACTATCCAGAATAAAAAATCTAAATCGAAATGACTATAAAACGACTGATGAATTTCTTAGAGCCTACACAGAAATAATGGAATCTAACACAGAGGGTGATGATATTGTGTTCAGGCATACTCTCATTGAAAAATTACATCCTAATTCTTCGAGTTTAATCGCAGCAAATATCTTAACAAAAGACTGTTCGACAGCCGAATTTTTGGATCACGTTCGCCATATTGACAATTGGAATATAGGATTAATGCGAAGGAAACAAGAATATTAAATCTTAAAAAATGCAGAAAGAAATAGATTCGACAACAATAGCAATCGATTTAATGGCAACAATAAGTTTAAACAGAAAAACAAATATACCGAAAACAAATACAGACAAATACAGTGCAGTTGGTGTGGAGGTTTTAAGCATATTGCCGAAAATTTAAATTACAAAAAGAACGGAAAATCAAGTGAGGACGCAAAAGCAGCACGAAAATTAAGGTTAGAGCAGTTTAAACTTAACAACAATACTAACAACAATGTTGTAAACAATCGAATTAACAATGTTAGTGAAAATAGTGAAGATTCGAGTGCTTCTGTTGATTCGAATGACTCGAATGTGACTTTAAACGAGAACTCTCATCAGTAGGAGGGACTGATGAGATATTATTTAATAAAATCCCTCATAGAAAGCCTAGCAATAATACGAACAATGAATTTAATAAAAGCACAGTTAAAAACGTAGTTAAAACGAAAAATTCAATTAAATATTTAAAGCCGAATATCAACATTAATATAAATGGAACGAAAATAGTCAGCGCATTGCTTGATACTGGCGCTACATATGGAATCATAAGCAACAAAATAGTAAAAGAATTTAACCTTAAACAAGAAAATTTAAATTACACGTTAAGAGGTTTAAACTTAACCGTTAGTTCGATGGGCAGTGCTTATGGGCGAATAACAGATTTAATCGATTCAAAGAATAAATTATTGTTCAATATTTCGGACACAGTTTGTTATGAAATGATACTGTGTATCGATTTCATGAAAAAATTAAATATTATATTGAATTTAGGAACAAATAGTTACTCTTATTTAATGAACAATACCGTTAAAAATATTAATAAGAATACTACGATTAATATCGCATTCAAAATTAACGGGATTGAAACGATACAACAGCCAACTAATGAAGTGCATATTATTGAAGAAAATAAATATTTTAAGAATTATATTGAGTCTATTAATAACATCGAAACTATTAATAATATAAATGCTGAAAAAGCTGTGTATGACTTAACCGATCAAACGCTAATTGACAATAATGCCGACAAAGACACTTTCTTCGCTCAATTCAATTTTAAAAGCGTACCGCCATTCATATTAGAGAGGTTTAAAGCATTACTGTGGGATAAACGTAAAGCGTTCGCTAAAAACGAGTACGATATAGGTTAATCTAAAATTGACGGAAAAGTATATATCGTTAATATAGAGCACACACCGTTACCAGATATACAGCAAAAACCATTTAGATATAATAGAGAAGACAGACAGTATATTAATCATTGTATCGATCAAATGCTTAAAGCAAGCATTATACAAAAATCGAATGCGCGCAATGCCGTACCAGTCATTTTAGTTAAAACAAAGTCTAAAACAAAACCGAGACTTGTCATTGATCTAAGAATTCCGAATAAATGCATTATATTACCAACATATCCGCCAACATTAATGAGTGATTGTCTGGAAACCTTAAGTGGAATGTTTTGCGTATCACCGATGGACATGTTAAAGAGTTTTAATAGCAATATGATTGCTGAAGATTGTAGATATCTCACAGCATTTCAAACAGTGGATGGAGTTTTTGAATTTTTAAGATCACCTATGGGTTTGAGATCTTCAACTGTTGCTTTACAAAGATTTACATACAGTTCTTATAAAGAGATGAAATTAAAAGATTTAGCAAATTATTTAGACGATCTAGTAGTGGACACTAAAGATAACGAAGTGCTTACAGACGAACAGAAATATGAAATACATTTTGATAGTTTGAGCAACTTTTTTGATTTAACGATTACAGCGGATGTTCGTATGAACCCTAAAAAGTGCTCATTTTTTGAGAAAGAAATAAAATTTTTAGGTTTTATAATCTATAAATTTGGGAAACATATCGATCCCGAACGAATAAATATGATATTAAATATTAGAGTTCCGACATCTAAACGTCAAGTCCGTAGACTTTGTGGTATAATTAATTTTGTACGGGAATTTTATCCACTCAAAGACAACATGAAACCCTTATATGAGCTTTCAAAGAACAATACGCATTTCAAAGGGACAGATAAAGAACAAAAATGTTTCGAGAAAATTAAAGAAATCATTAGTAATCCAGTTATTCTCGAACATCCCGACCCTAGTTGTGAAAAGTTCATACAATCCGACGCTTGTAATTACGCGGTTGGAGGAGTGCTATGCCAGAGGCATAAGAATGGCAAAATTGGTGTAATATCTTTCTTTTACCACGCATTATCGGGAAATGAAATTAGATGGTCTACTATTTAACGTGAATTATATGGAATCATAATCGCAATCAGAAAGTTTAGAAAAATATTGATCGGGGAGTTCTTTACTATATATACCGATCATATGCCACTGGAAGCCATCAACAAATTGAAAGTTTCAACAAATGCACGAATTAATCGTTGGTCAGCATTACTTTCAGAGTTTAGTTTTGTGATCAAATATGTGAAAGGTAGCGAAAACGGTATAACGGATGCTATCTCACGCTTTAGATCTAATTTAGAGATAACAGATAAGTCTAAAATAAATGAATACTCGAGCGATAGTTTAAAAGAAATTTTAGACATTGAAAAGAATAAAGAATATAACGACGAAATAGATTCGATCATAGAGACAAATATTGTAAACCTTTTCACAGAAAAATCCGAAATTAGTAATGAAAGCGAAGCTTATTGTATGTGCAACGTTAGTGATGTGCAAAATTTTGATGTGCAAGGATTTTTTGATGCTCAAAGTAGTGACAACTTTTGTGCACAAATAATTTCTAAATTATTATCAGCAGATAAAGCTTACAATAAATTACATTATCGCTTAAAACTTGATTAAATAAATAGACTTTACCACAAAAGAAAGCATAAGTCTAAAGTGAACGAAAACTATCAACTAGTAGTTAAAAGTGCTTTAGTTAACGGTTTGCTAAAGATTTACCATATAGATTCTGGTCAGCATGGATGCGATAAGACCGAAAAAGAATTAAATAGAAAATTATTTTGGCCATTTATGAGATAAGAAATTTGAGAATTTATTAGTAATTGATAAACATGTCAAAAAATAAAGCAATGAAATACAAAACCTTTTGGTATTGGCAAAATATGAACGATAAATTTAGAGCCTTTTGACACAATAAACATCAAATGTTTTGGTCCGTGTTCTAAAACAGCTAAAGGCAATATATACGTAATTACGGCTACAGACACGCTTACACGATTAGGCTCACTAAAGCTATACCTAATCAAAAAGCAGCAACAATTATCGAATTTTTGGAGGAATTAGCTACTCGTCATTCAGTTCCAAAAAATATCATTAGTGATAAACATGCTAGTTTCATGTCAGCAGTTTTTCAAACTTATTGTAAATCTATGGGAATAGTTCATAAGCCTACGAGTTCATACAATCCTAGTGCGGATGGATGTGCAGAGAGCACTAATTACAAAGTCATTTTACAAATGAGAGCTTTTTGCGAAAATGGAGATAAAGACTGAGGCAAGTTTTTACCGATAGCCACACCACTTATCAATAACTCAAATAATATGACTACTAAATATTCGCCATTTTTTCTATTATTCGGGTATAATTCGAAAAATGCGTTTGAAAGAAAAATTCAATTGGAAAATGTGAACGATACCGAGTTAGACAAGTCAAATTAAATTTATTAGAAAAAGCTAGACTAGAAGCCTGTGACAATATTTTAACTCAATAAGAAAAATGGGGTACCGTAAAAATGAGAATTCCATAGTGCCTACATTCAAACAATTCGATATTATTTGGTTAATTGATAAATCCGTAGTTCCTGGAGTACATTTAAAGTATAAGGCTCCATACAAAGGCTTGTATATCATCGCTAAAATTGTTAATAAAGACAATTATAAAGTAATTAGTTTAAATAAAGGTAAACCGAAAATTCGTACAGTTAATAGCTTTTTAGCAAAACCTTTCTATGGTATGGAACCACGAAAGTATGCACACATTAAAAATTTGATAGAAACTGGCAAATACGATCTCGAATATACAGTGCAAAATTCCAGTGATATTGTTTTTATCATAATAGACTATAATAAGTGGAATTTGACTCAAGAGCAAATTAAGATAAGAGATTCATTGACTTATAAAGACTTAATTAGTGAAGAAAATAATATCGACAAACAATTATTAGACAATAATTTAAAAGTTATAGAAAAAGACGTAAAGAAAGTGATTAAAAGTAAATTGAATAAAATCAAAACAGTTATTAGAGAAGCTAAGCCTTTATCTGTGATAAAATCTAAACGAAAGTATACAACAAAAGCTGTGAAAGCAAAAATGAAAGTCGAAACAGTGTTCAGTAAATGCATTCTGATGGCTAAATCAATTGAAGAGAAACGCGAAATATTCAAGAATTTAATTCTTCACGCACACGTTATATACTCTGATCTCGAAGAGTCCATATATCGTACTAACAATTTAATAATGATGCGCATAATTATCGGTTTGATCGCTCGATGCGAAACAATTGGACGTTTGATAGCTTTAAAACCTGATTTGGACGAGATATTAGAGCTACGAAATATAGCAGCAGTTAAAGATTACCTTCGCAATACGGCTAAGACTTTATTTGATTTCGAAAAATTAGTTGCAGTTATGTTCCAGACTATGGAATATTACGTCAAACCATTGGTCAATGAACTAAATAATAGCAATGATAGCGATATATATGCGTTTATAACTCCTGATTTATTTAAAAATCATGCCATCATTTATGGTCGACGAGTAGAAATATACAATGATTTGCTCATTCCTGGTATTATAAACGCGAACAGACCGGCTGTAGAGGATTGTCTTAATTTAATTCATGGCGAGTTTATGGGACAGACATTTTCGATTCCACGCGTTCCTACTTATCGTCCCATCAAACTGCTTAACAGCTCTGAGCCCATCGCTTTTGAATTATTAGGTCATATTTTCCCGACCACTTCGACAGCAGTCCAGACCTCACAATCACTCATGGATTTTGGTGGTCACTCATCTCAAGTGCCTTTAATCACCTCTAGTGGTGAAGATTTAACAACGGTCTCGTCTGATGAGCCGCATAGCCAGACAGAAAGCGAAAATGTCTTCGAAAATAAGTAATTGATTGAGTTTTATCTCTCATTACTTTTGTTTATTTTTCTATTTTTTATCTTTGATTATCGTTACATTTTAAGATTTGTATATAAGGATTAATCCCCATATACAATATCTTCCCGGGAGAAGTGAGACACGCCGTTCTCATTACGAAAGGGTTTAACCCATAATCTCCTAATATTTAAATGATTAATATGTTTTTTTTATTATTATTAATATGTTCGTAACAAACATAACATATTTTAGTGATTAATATGTAAAATCATTACTTTAATCTGTTGACTAAAAAAGTCAAATAACTATTGTATTCAAACTTTTAATAAGTTTTGTCGGTTTTCTCTGATTTCAAAAATCAGTTTTATATTTGTTTTCAGTGCAATCGGTCGCACTTTGATCTCGAGAAAAGAGATTATTTTGTATTCGAATATTAATAAATATTGTTCATTTTAATTCACGGATTCTTTTATTTTAAATTAATTGAAAACAGTGTGAAAGCGTTGTAAGCTTTAGGACACAATTAAATAAATAAATAGTACAGTGAATTACATTCCGAGAAAAGGAATAAATAAATAAATTGTTAGATTCGATGTTTTGATTAATTGCCTGAACGAGACTCAAATCGATTTCGGTGTTGTACACATACCCGTCCTTTGGCTATAGTATCGTAGCGGTCCTGTGGCTATTGGCATATTTCAAATGTGTACTGTATTGTTGTCCGCATTCGCTGGCGTTCAACGAGGATTCTTCGTCCAAAGTTTACCATTTGATATCATAGACAGTTGGGAACAGATAAAAATAAAGAAAGATATTCAGTTGCTTACTTTTGACTCTTCTTTAAAAATTGCTAATGAATTCAATTCACGGATCGTTAATATATATAAATTTTGGAATCATTATAATTTTAATTATAGTTATGTTACCAAAGAAATATTAGATAAAGTTTCAACAAAAAAGTTCGCTTTTGTTATGAGCAAACTAACTATGGATAAGATAATAATGGATCGAAGTGAACATAAACTGATTAAATCAAACCAATGGCACGTTTCAAAAAATGGTGGTGGAATTATTCCGTACTTTATATTGTTCTCTAACGACAATCCTTTATTAGAAAACTTGTTTAATAACCTGTAAGTTGGATGTTATTTAAGTTAATAATTGCAAAATTTAATTTTTAAATTCGGATAATAAATCCATTAACGCTACAAAAAGGAAACGTTAGAAAAATTAAAAACCAAAATAAAGTTACCTATTGCTATTACCGGCTACTTTTAACGATAAATGCTATAAATGCTATAAATGCTAATTTCCCGAATCTGAAATAAAGTTGTTTAAATCTGAATATATTTGATACCACATTATATGATATTCCATTTTCACAATACCAACAAAAATTCTTAACAACTTTATTTTCAAATAATTTTAAAATTTCTTAACAAAATAAACTAAGAAAGATTCAGAAAATGTTAATATTAAAAGAGACATTATATTTTAATCTTATTGTAATTTTAAAAAAATAAGCAAAAACCAATTAAAAATGGGAAAAATAAGGCAAAAATGACAAAAATACAGCGGTTTCATAATGTACTCGAACTGATTCGGAAACTACTCGAATAAAAGTTTGAAAACCGGTAGTCTTTCAGTAACTACTCAAACGAGTTCAGAAACAACTCAACACATTCAGTAACAACTCGATTGCATTCAATAACTATACGAATAAACGAGTTGACCAATGCATGGGCTATTAATAAAAATGTTAGGAGCGTAAGTGAATGGACAGTTTGGATTGCGAGCAATATGTTTGTACGCACAGGACGTATATTTATTAAAAGCAGTCGAGTTGTTACTGAATGCGTTCGAGTTGTTTCTGAACGGGAAATCTAAACGGGATATTCCGGCTTAAAGTAACATTACGGGAAAATATCACCGAAATAGGGTTAAAATAGACAAAATTCTTTGCGTAATCTTTCGAAATAAAAAGTAAACGGTAACTTTAATAAAAATTGTATAAAATAATGGAAGCGAGCAAACGAAATGAGCGAGAGATCATAAAATAACTGAAACTATTTTTACAAAGTCACATATCGCTGTTTAAATTAGATAATATACTGTATTATCGCTCCCTCTCTCCTTTCGCTCTTTCCGATTACTTTATATTTTCTGTTATAAGTTAAACATTATGATAAAAGCAGATGAAATCAAAAACAAATCACTTTATTATCGCTTAATAGTGGCATATTCCTCTTTAATTTTTGACATTTTTACAGAATTTCCACTATTTTGACTAAAATTTGTTACCTTTTAGATATTAAAAATGCATATTTTTGCAACAAATAGCGATAAATGCCACTTAAGTTATTAATTTTAGCCTAGTTTTGCCTATTTCAGCCATTTTTTATTTGGTAAATTTTTACCATTTCGAATCTTTAAGTGTATTAATTGTATATTGTTATTTTAGCCTATATTTACCTAATTTGGTGACTTATTTGATAAGTATTTGCATATTGAGTCAATTCAAGACCAGCATATTCCACTCACAGTTGTAATTAATATTGACCATTTTTGCCAAATTTTGCCTATTTTGACTAGATTTTCATAATTTTTAGCTAAAAAATTATAATTTTTACTGTAAATTGTGGCTTAAGTCACTTTAAATATTAATCAAATTTTAGTGATTTTAGCCAGAGTTTGTTCATATTGGCCAGTTTTTGGGTCTATTTGGCTATTTTTAGCCTAAATTTTGTTATTTTACATCAAAAAAGGCATAAGCCACTCAATTTTTAACCAAAATTTTGGCTATTTTTATGTAATTTCGACTATTTTTCCAAGATTTTTTTCCTATTTTTAAGAAAATTTAGCCTGGTTAACCCCTATTTAATGCCAGTTTTGAGCATACTTTTTGTATTTTGGACTCTATATTTTGTCGTTAATGTTCTTAGAAATCCCTTAATAAGCATAAGAAATATGTCAAAAACCCTTAATTAACATAAGTAATTTGTAAAAGCCCTTTAATAAATAAAGATCAAAATCCCTTATAAACATTAAATTGAATACAAACGGACAAACAGACGGACATACCCAAATCCATTTATCTGAAATTTGCAGACAGATAAAAAATTCATTAAATTTTAATATCAAAGTAATTTTTAAAAAAATCCAAATGCTATTTTTAAGTCATATTTTAGTAATTTATTATGGCTATTTATAGCACAATTTTTATATGCTTTAAATGTTATTATATTCACTCTACTAATAATGTTTCCTTTAATTTATCTAATAAACATTATAAATTATTTAATTATGTTAATAACGATTAAAGCAACCACAACTGCTTTTGTCACGTAAAATTGAATTATTTATTCATTTATATTTTAACTCATAAAATTTTAACAATCACTATCTAAACATAATAAATGTTTAAAAGATTTCAAAAACATTTTTTAAGTTATATAAAACTCTACGAAACTGGTATATATGATCATTGGTTTTCAATAATCGACGAAAGAAAGAAAATTTATTTTAACCGTGAATTATATGAAAATAAATACGATTACATTGATTTATCATAACTTCGATTAAGTGGTATTTTCTATTTATGGTTTATTGGCACTTCTCTATCAGTAATACTTTTTATTAAGGAGACTGATTTGTTATTTCAATTTTTGTTGCTCGCATCACAATTTATATATTTAACCAGTTTAAACATAAAAAATTTCTTTGCATTCGTTTGTTTTAATAAATTGAAACAATTTATTTGTACTAAAAAATAATGATTATTAAAACAATTTACCTTATAATTTTATCATGTTACTAAATTATTTTATGAAATTGAAATAATATTGCACGCGAGTTTAATAATAAATATTTTAATTGCTTTGTTAATTTCAAAATTTAAATTTTTTATGTTTAAGTAACAAAAATTTTAATTATTAATTCAATAACGTTATATCTTATGATTATTTCATAATGTGTTAAAAATGAATTTATATTAAATTTAAATATTTTGTTTGATATCGATCATGAATGACATATTACAATTATAAGGATAAGTATAAATTCCATTATTTTTATAAATTACAAGATTAATAGTAATTAATATTTACTCAACTTATTCATACTAAAATAAACTGATTATTTCGATCTTATATATCACTTTAGTGATGATGAGGCTCGGGTTCCAGAGGCTGAGCCTTCCTTTAAGGATCCGAACCTTTAGCCTCAAATAATATTAGAACCTGAGCCCGAACTTGAGACTCTTACCTGGAGTTTGAGCTCGAGCTTCCGAACCTTATTATAAATATTGCAACACAAAAGAGTACCAAAAAATAATTACGAAAATATCATATGAAATTACGTTAATTAGATTATTACATTTTTTGATGTTACCTCGTTGACAGCTTAACTAAGAATCATTAAAAATTAAGTAAAAACTCACTGAAGCACTATTTATAACAATGTTTTAAAGTACTTAAAAATTTTAGCTAAACAATAATAATTAAGAATTTTGTTTGTTTAAAAATAGAAATCAATAATGTAAGCCAGCAATAGATTTAAAGTTAAAGTGAGCGCATTACTGATGTTAATTCTTGTTTTTCTATGATCTTTTCTATTTCTATCAATGGTTGAGTTATCGGAATCATTATTATGTAGTTAATCCTTGTCTAATTTACATTGCGTAGTGAGGGTTCTACCCATTTGACTGTCAACCACAATATAAATTTTGTAGATCCTATAACCTTCGCAAATACTCAAACTATTTAATCAAATTGGAGGCCATTGAAACATAGAATATGTTGTTGTGGAATTAAAGGGGATAAATTAGATGATCATTTATATGAATATTTATGGCGAAGAGAAATGAATTTAAAAAATAAAAATTTATTTATTGGTTTTTTAGAGGTTATTGCACAGGTTTTCAATACTGTGTAATGAATATTATTTTATTAGAAAATTTGTAAATGTAAACACGTTTGAATGTATCTTTAAATAAATTAATATATGTTTTAAAAGCGAAAAATATAATTGTTTTCACTATAGCAAAAAATAATATTTTATTGAACAATAAAAAATATGGGATTGTGATTTATATTGTGAATTTGTTAGTTATTTTAATTAAACCTTTTTCATCAGATTCATTTTTAATATTTGAATAATATAAAATATTTAACAAATAAATAACCCTTTTTAATATAACTGTATTTTTTTAATTTTAAATCCTCTCTCTCTCTCTCCTCTCTCTCTCTCTAACTCTCTCTCTCTCTCTCTCTCTCTCTCTCTCTCTCTCTCTCTCCTCTCTCTCTCTCTCTCTCTGTATGCCACGTACTACTACAATACTATTGAGCGCTTTTGTTGCTATTGCTTAATAATGTATAAAAAAGTTTTTGTCACATTATATGCATTATTGTTGCGAAATAAAATGTGCGTTAACAATGAAACATAGAAATGCATAACGGGTTTATTCATCAATAAAAATTTAGAACGTTTTACTGGCTTTAACTGAATATTGGTGATTGTTGTGAGCAAATTAAAGAAATAAAAACGTTTTTTATTCCCGCGCAGCGTGTTTTTACGCTAATACAATATTATATTAAAGGCATTCAAAAAAATTAAACAAATAAATATCTAAGTGCTTATCACCAAATTTTTGTATTGTTGGGTGAAGGTAGTGAAAAAGGTTTAAGTTTGTATTGTAGGAGAACGTGACAGAGAAAACAGAGACATCATTATTTTAATATATAACTAGTTGAAACCCGCTTCGCGTGGTAATAGCATTATTATGCATGTATAACGTATTAAATTGTTTTAAATAACGGATATATAATTTTAATTTTTGTTATTTTCTTTTATTGTTGCAATTAACACTTTATTTTCTTGCGCATTACAACAATATTTAAATGTACTAATGGTCAAAGCGTTTCAGATATTGTTAGTTATTGTTCACCGTTATTATGCCGGTTTATATTATTTAAATTGTCATTTTAATTTTAATTTCTGATATTATGTTTTATTTCACACTTAAACTTGATAGCGCAATACAACAATTGGTTAAAAGTTTTTCTTTACTGTTAGGAAACGTTAATAAGAGTATTATAGGAGACCGTGACAGAGAAACGAAGATACATGAATCGATTAGTAAATAAACGATAAGGATATAAACGTTATACTGCAGGATATATTTAAATATATGAATTTAAAAAACGTTGCCAAACTATTCATTTTCAGTTATAAGCTCATAAACACTATGTGATTCCTTTATTCTCATTTAACCCGTTATAATATCTATCTAATATAGTCAGTATAAGGTTTTATATTGTTTTATATTGTTTTAAGCTTACCCGTTATATATTGTTGCATATCATATGTATTTTTTTATCTATACAACAATATTTATATAAGTTAAAAATTTTTATAATTATAGTTAGGCAAATAAAAGTAAAAATAGGCTATTTTTGATATTATAGGAGAACGTGACGGAGAGAGAGAATGACATCATTCTTTTAGTATATTATACGGATAAGGATTAGTATTTTGATATTAATTACATATCTTTCTGTAAATAATAATGCTATTTATACAAAAATTTGATTGTTATTTTCTAATAATTAAAACAAACAGGGAATCTTATTTTCAAATTTTAGCTCACTTTGAAAAGGTTAGCTATTTTATTTGGGATGTCCGTCCGTCCGTTTGTCTGTCTGTCTGTAGTCTCTCAATTTAGGAACCAAATATGGTTAATTTAATATAGTTTCTGTAGATTAGATTAGATCAGATTTACAGTTTGTAAATGTGAATATTAAATAAAATAGTAAGTTATTCTCTTATCATACATGTTCTAGTTTCATATTAATCGTATAGTTAAGCGATCTCTCTAGGAATGATCGTTCTTGTTTTGGTTGTTTTTACGTAAATTTAAACCAGATTTTAACTATTTTTTGTTTGATAAAAACTAACAGAATTTCTGAGCCCAATTTTGACAGATATTAAAATAAATTTACAGCCCAAGCTTCGCATGGATTATTAATAATTAAACTAATAGTTAATAACGTGTTTTAGTTTAATTAATAAGCGCGTGACAGCAAAAGTTACTCATATTTGCCCCGATAGTAACCATTTTATACCCGATTTTGTGTCAGTATTAACTAAATTAGCCCCATTTTATATCATTTTTGACCGAATTTAATCACTTTTTTGAACCTATTAAAGCTTGAACCAAGTTTGCTCCATTTTTAGTCATTTTTAACCATATATAACCCAGTTTTTCCCCTAATTAAGCCAATTTTGACTCAGTTTTGACACATTTTTGACCCATTTATATTAATTCTTGCCTGATTTTTGTGATCTAAAAAAGTCTACAGATAGAGTCACACACGGACCTGTCAAATCCAATAGCTGACTTTTACAAAGTGAGCTAAAAACATTAAACTTTAACCTTTAAGTAATTTTTAAAAATATATAAAATGCTATTTTTAAGTGCTATTATGGGGACCTATTAATACTATTTATAGCGCTATTTCTTTATGGTATAAATGATATTATTTTGACTCTCTACACATTATTTCTGACAAAGGGAAGAAAGCATTTATAGCTTTTATAGCATTTATCATTAAAAGTATGAATTATTAGACTTAAAAAGTTCATAATAATGGAGAGTTAACTTTATTTTGGTTTTTAAATTTTAATATCTTTACAACAAAATTACTCTCCATTTTTATATCAGTAATTGATTTATTATCGGAGAATAGAAATTAAATTTTATAGTTATTAATTTAAAAAACATTTAACTTACAGGTTATTAAACAAATTTTCTATTAAATGATTTTCGTTAGAAAACAATATGAAGTACGGAACAATTCCACCACCATTTTTCGAAATGTGCCATTGATTTGATTTAATCAGTTTATGTTGACTTCCATCCATTATTATCATATCCATAGTTAGTTTGTCGATAACAAAAGCGAACTTTTTTGTTGAAACATTATCTAATATTTCTTTGGTAACATAATTATAATCAAATGAATTTAATTTATAAATTTTAGCGATCCGTGAATTATATTCATCCTCAATTTTTAAAGAAAAGTCAACAGTAAGCAATTGAATGTCTCTTTATTTTCATCTGCTCCCAACTGTCTACGTTATCAAATGGTAAACTATGGATGAAGAATCCTCTTTGAACGCAAGCGAATGCGGACAACAATACAGTACACATTACTAGCCATACAGTTAGAACTATTCTGCTGTACAACAAATTAGTTGCGCGTTTATACGCTGATTGTGGAAATGATTCGGATAGCAGTACAGATGAATAGTGAAAACATACTAATGAAAAATTTTGAAAACTTATATTCTTATTCATTATTGTAATTGCTATTAAAACAATTGATTGTAAAATCGAAATCCAAACAAATGGTTCAAAGCTTAGAAAATAAGAAAATGCCGGCCATTGTTGTTGATTAATTGTTGAAAGTATATGACTACAAGATATTGTTCCAAATGAACGTGAAAGAGTGAACGAAACCCCTAAAAGTTGTGTTAACGTTTCCATTACTGTTTGAGTTGAAGTATAGATAAAAGCGAAGTTATTATCCTTATTCTGAATTACGTTTACATATTCTTCCAATGTATTGTTTCGATTGATTTCAATTCGTTTTACACTGCAATTAATTAAAACAGTTTTTGTTATTATTCGGGAAGTGAAAATCGTTAGAAAAAAGGTGCAAAATCGTTTATTACTCGTTTGCAAAAATTGCAAAAAAATCGTTTAAAAAATATTTTTAAAAATTTTAAGTATTAGCTACTAAAATTAATTATAATACAACGTCATATTGTTTTAAAAACTTTATGTTTTCCTTAGATAAACGCTTTCTATTTTCGTAAAGAATGCCTTCGAAATTTCGAAAAAGATCTTTTGTCATCAAACGATACTAATGGAAATAATAATTTCTTCTAAATTAACATTATCTGAAGTAAATTGAATCTAAATCGGAATTTTTTTTAATGAGTTTTCATAATCTATTTTTAAATTACATAAATGTTGTTTCGAAAACTTAAAAATCGTTAATTATGTCTAAAATCTTTTGATATGTCAAAAATCGTTAATTTCGTTTAATTCGTTTACTTAGATTTTTAGCTCACTTTCTTGAAAAGGGAGAGAGGTTATGAATTTGACCATGTCTGTCCATCCGCCTGTGACGTGTCCTCATTAGCTCTATCACTGAAATTTGCTCATATTTTGTTTTGAGATTTTAAATTAAACTTTAGCTTAGTTTAACTATAAGAAAGTGAGCTCTCATGATTGTGCTGTTCTTGTTTAATTTAATTCTTAATCGAGTTAATAAATGGTTTTAAATAGAAATGGTTAGTGTTTGGTTGGATCGTTAATTAACGATTTTCACTTCACTAGTTATTATATCAATTTTAATTTCTATGTTGTATACCTATATCCATATTTGTACGAAAATGCTTGTATAAACATCGCGAATACTCCACACCTAACCTCTTGACTGAAAAATATTTTCCAAAAATATTGTATATGGAGAATACTAAATGTTAAATTCCTGTTACTAATATTATTTGTATGAAATTTTGTCCAACTTTCTAATGGAATTATTATGCATAACGGATCATACAATTTTTCTTCTATGTGTCTAATGTCCATTTTCAAAGCGTTCCATTAAAATTACTTATTATATGGATAATTCTACTTTAGGATACCATATGTATCTGTTAGATGATTATTAAAAAAATGTGTTTTATATTGTGATACAAAACTTCGCTTAAATTATTGCGCATTGTTATGCCAAAGAATTCCTTTAAAATATCTAAATTCTTTGTTAAATTATATAACAATATCTAAAATATTTTTTACTAATAAACTGCATTGTATAGAGCAAAAAATAAGTAATATTTATCAACAATATTTAACGGTAAGATAAAAAATATGATTTGTTATAATAAAAAGTTACATGTTACAAGTAAATGGGTTAACTAGAATAAAGATGTTAATAAAACAATTATTAAAAATATTATTTGTTTATATTCGTGCGTATTTCTAGGTATATTTAATACAATAAAGTAATTTTTATCAGAATTATTTTATTAAAACTTAGTATGTAATGAATTTATTTAAAGAAATGAAAACTTATTTATCGTTTATAGACAAAAGTTTATAAGTATATTTTACTATTTTATAATTATACGCTAACTGCAAAATAAACTTATGAAAAATATGCAAATTAAATTTGAAAATTTGTTTATTAGCTAATTTGAATTAACTCAAATTTATAGTCCAATATTTACTTAAATAATAAACTTATAATATATAAATTTGAACTAAATATTTTGATGTTATGGGTAACACATCAAAATAATTGAAAATTTTAAGCTCATTATTTTAAAACAAGATCAATACGGTCATAATATCTGACTTTGTAAAGTTAGTTTCAGTAAGTATATTGTCGCTCGCTCTCTCCGTTTGCTCGCTCCCATTAGTTTATATTATTTTTTATAAAATTGAATTTTTACATAAAACAA
>JAQIXJ010002131.1:0-16971 GCA_034700185.1 Phthiracarus laevigatus | reverse complement strand
TTATGATAATAATAATAATTTATTCTAGTCTTAATTCATTTATCGTATTATTATTGCGTTTTCGTTCGCTTATTTTCTTACTAAAAAATTATTCAATTTATGTGGGTTTCAGTAAAATTCTTTTCATTTATTTGCTTTATTTATTTTTAATTTATCGTATATTTGTGATGTTTTTGAAACAAAATACTCATGAAAGTTGTGTTCTTTAATTATTAATTTAGTAGTTTTCATTTTTCAAACTATTTATAAACATTACATTTTCTATATTTTGATTTCATTTTGTGACTAATGATATATTTTGTGAGTTTATTCGCGTGATTTCTTCTGCTTCAAAAGCGCGATAAAAAATTTGTACCGAACAATCTCACCAAATATTAATATTTCGTTTTCGTTTTGCTTTCTTTAATTTGGGAATATTCTCCAGTATAATAAGATCTGATAGACTTATTAAAACATATAATTAATGACTTATTAAGCAACTAAAGCAAACTAATAGTTATTAAAATTGACTCTAAAATCATGTATTAATTTTATATTGCAAAAGAAAAAGTTTTTTATTTACAAATTTGTAATTAACCAAAACTGTTGTATTATACATGTATTATATTTGTCAAATTAAATAAAATTAACAAATATTTGTCATTAATTAATAGTTTTAATAACTCTAGAAAATAACTTATGTTTGACGTTTGATTGAAAATTAGATTTGTATTCCAAGTCATTGCAATCTTTTTATAATTGATTAGAAATATTCGTGTTCCTGAAGAAATTTAATCCATTTTTGCAATATTTATAAATATATGGAGAAAACTTGACAAAAAATGAAATTTGTGAATTAGTTATGTATTTCTTATAATTGAGTATTTGATTCATTATTTCATGAATTTACTGCTTTAAAGTTAATTTTTTCTCTTACAATTTCAGCTGAATTTCAAAAAATGAGTTTTCCCTATACAAAGCATTGTTTAGATAAACGGGTAACTTTAAAACAAGACGGGATTGGTAGGAATAAATCGAATTAAATATTTTATTGAAACTACGTTTGAACATATTAACAGGTGTGACCCTTCCCTCGTAAGCATTGCCAACGATTAGAGTGTTTAGCATTTTTTAAATCCAATTGTTTCGCGAACCACTAACAATTTTTTGGAGTAAACGTTATGTTCTGAATCATTATATGAAAAATATACACTATAGAGTGCGATAGTAGGGCTAATAAGTAGATAAATAAACAAACAGGTAAACTGTGACATAACGTTACAGTATATCGCTGTACTTTTGTTCACTCCAAATGCTGATCTAAATATTGTTGTGGATGTAAACATAGCAAACAATGTCTAAAGTTATAACAATAGTGACGTCAAACAAAAAGAAAATCAGTGAAATCAGTGCTATGTTAGGCAATAGTTTCCCACTTAAGGTTTGATTATATATAAAATAAAATTGATTGGGTTTTAATGCGTGAACTAAAAAACTGATAGATTGAATGGAAAGCGTTAGATCTACCAGAATATCAGGGAGAAGTGGATGACGTTAGTCGCGCTAAGTGTCAAACTGCTGCCAATATTGTTAATGGACCTGTTGTTGTGGAAGACACCTGTTTGTGGTAATCTATTTATTATTATTAACGATTAATCATAAGGAATATTTAATAAGAGAATTTGTGACATTTAGCCACTATATATAGACAGTAAATAGAGAACAATATTTAAATTGATTTTGATTGAAATTTCATACTATACGTCGATAAACATATAACTGAAGTGTTTGACAAATCAAATCATCTAAAATAATTTAACTGAGTATTTGAACTTAAATGGTGTGCTCGCCAATCAGTTAAAGTACACGTAACTCTAAGCGAAAATAGTTTAAAGTGTTACGATATTTTTATTACTAAGTTTATCAAAAGTTGTTATCATTTGCGTGTTTGAACCGTTTTTCGCTTACTAAGTATATTTGAAATGTGGTGTCGAATGTCCAATTCATACGCATTATTGTTAGTTTTATGAAATTTTTGTTGGAAAACCAACGTTATAATTGAAAAATATAGTTACTTTTTTGGAAACTTTGTAATCGAGTTGCGATCGAAATAATGGCGTTTTCCGCTTTAAATACTATTCTATTGATGTCGTGTATATCAATAATTATTGAGCCAACAGTTCAAAGCTCCCAACAAATTGAGTACGATATGAATTATTTGTTTGAATCGATTACTGGTGGCATTTATTTATTAACCGACGTCTTTCAAGAACACGGCACTAAAGTATACAGTTATGCGCAAAAAACAATTGCCAACCAAAACATCGGTGGTTTAATAACATCAAAATTGAATAACTTAGACGATTATACTGTTAATTTGTATGGTTCAGAAGTGAAATGGTCGCTAATTGTGTACGCGTGCATCGCATTTATCATAATCTTAACGATAATTGTTGTCATCAGACTTGTAATGCGAACGATCGAGAGGATTATAATTTATGCGTTAAAAAAGTGTTTTATGATTTTAATGTTCTACTGTATAACTTACGCGATTGTCATTTTGTTTAAAACTTATTTTTAACGTTTTCTCCACGTATACAGAATTTAGTTAATTTCACGAAAATAATTTAATTATAAATAATTTTTTGCTAAAAACTATCTTCAATTTAGATTAAATGCAAATAGTTAACGATCAACTTTAACAATTATATAGATTTTCTATAATTTTTATATTAATAGATTAGGTTTATTAATATTTTACTAATTAATAATATAATTTTATGCACTTTATTTCTTTTGATTGATTCTTTTACATCTACATTGCTTGTAAAACGTCGCAACTTCTCTTATTTTTTTTAACTTATAAAGTATTTAATAAGAATTATTAATTAGCTTTAATGCATTGGGAGGAATGCCTGGGCCTTATATTAAGTGGTTTCTCGCGAAATTAGGTCCAAGCGGTTTATATCGATTGCTTAATGGTTGGGAAGATAAGAGTGCTGTTGCGGTGTGTACTCTCGCTTACTGCGAAGATCCACACATAAAAGATGTTATTCTTTTTAAAGGAGAAGTTGATGGACATATTGTGGAGCCAAGAGGTTCTAGAGATTTTGGTTGGGATCCATGTTTTCAGCCGTTAGGGTCGACGAAAACTTTTGGCGAAATGACCGAAACGGAAAAACATCAAATTTCTCATCGGTTCAAAGCTTTCACACGTTTCAGAGACCATTTTATTAAAGAGTAGCTCAAAAATTACAATCACAATAAAATAATGACTTAATGGAAAGTCTTAAGAATATTTGTTAATTAAATAAAATATTTAATATCTGCCAAAATCATATGAATTTATTCTAAAGTTCATCCCTCAATAAAGTATACCTATTAGAAGAAGGCGCCAATTTCTTAAACACAGAATCTGCTACTGGTTTCAATACTTCAACCTGAAATTAATCATTTTTTAATTAAATTTTGGATTTAAGCGTTTTAAACATGACGTTACATTGTCGTCGTTGGATTGCACTTCATTTTCGTCGATTTCTTGCTCTGATTTTGGCTTATATTTCAATGGTGTCTTTCCTTCGTTGAGCTGACCCTCTTCTTCTTTGGTTGTGGTCGACTCGGCTCCAAAATGATACTCTCGGTGTAATTTACCAGATTTAAGATCTTCAATAAAACGTGGCAAAATTCGTCCCTTTCTTTAAACAAAACATTTAAAATTTCAATTTTGAATTTTAAACTAAAATCATGAAAATGCAATTTTTAAAATGATTGCGTTATAAAACATGATCAAATATTCCGAGAGTTCATGGATTATTAAAATATTGATTTTTCTCTAACTATAAAAATAAACTTATATAATCACTTAAAGCTAAAACCTCCCAAAACAAGTAGAGATGAGAATTTTAGCGATTAAAATTTAGAGTTTAAAGTTTTATAGTTAAAGCTAAAAGTCAAATTTGAAAAATTTTAGACTTTAAAAATGCATTATACAATAAAATATCGTTTTGAAAACAAGTTGAGTAATTTTAAAACTAATTGGGTAAAATAAAAGAAAATCCGATGATGTCAGGTGATGCATATACTGTTTGTGTTCTCCACCTTAAATTAATTCGTTTACAAATGATTTTGTTTTACTGTAAATGACTAATAATTATAGACAAAAGAATTCTTATAACTAAGGTGTAGTTACACATAAAAATCAAACCTTCACTTTTTCAAGGATTTTGATTCTTAATCAAGTATGGATTTGCTAATGTAAACTTGAAAATTATAAGAACTTTCGAAACATTCATAAAAAAAATTAATTACTTTAAATCCTCGAAATGCGGAAACAAATACATGTGTTTAAAACTATCGATAGCTATTATCGGTAAGTCTTTCTGGGTTTTGCCCAAATGTTCGAGAGGATGTTGAAATAGCGCCCCATCAGCGGTCACGAAGTTAACATTAGACGTTTCTCTAATAAGCTCGTAATGAACCACTAGTTTAAACCAATCCACGCTTTCCGTATCATCGATGTGGTGGAATAGGATAACTAGTGGTAGATTTTCTTCAATGATTTCCTCCGCATTTTTAAAGTTAATTTCTCGAACTACGGGAATGCAAAGTCCAATAGACCATGTGCTCAATTCGTCATAGTTTTGGAATCTGTTCTGGTATTCCGACTGTTCGTGAGTCCTGGGCTGTTTGAATGCTACCATTTCTTCCTGGTTTTCTGGTAAAAATGGTGCTTTGTTTACCCAATAAAATTTACAGTAATCCCTCAAATCAGTGGCCACTCTTCGGTACATGTCGTATCGCTTATAGTTTCCTGGAGGTTTCTGTTGATAGCAGATCACCGCTCTGTGTTCGAACACTATGCTCGTAAAGTTTGCCAAATCGTGAAATTCGATGTGAACTATTGGATCAGATAGCAGTTCGCGGACATAGTCAACAATTGCTTTCTCGTTGCGTTCTCCGCGATATTCGCGTTTCAACATTTTGGCGTTTAAATAAAACTTTAAAGTTGGATATTTTGTTATTTGATAGCGTGTCGCCAGATTTGCTGCGAAAAATGTTACTCATTTTAGTAAACCTATTTATGATTAATGTTAAGTTTGATTAACATACAATGTTGATCGCAGTCTACTTTGGCGAATAAAACTTTTTTCGGTTCCTATTTTGTTAAATAAACTTTATGTTATAATATTTAAACTTTTTTGCTTAACATTTTACGATAGCATTGGGATAGCAATTTATATTTAGCCTATGCCTAGAATTTTAGTTTTCAAAAAATATTGACCATTAGTTTTTAAAGGAACACTAATAATTTTTAATACGTATATTATTAAGAATTTAAAAAATATTAGCTTTATTTTTTTAGGATCAAAAAAATATTTCATTGATCAAGAATTATTAAGAATAATTAGCAGTTTACATAACAACTTTTTATTTTATAAATTCTAATTTTTAATGCTGATAATACTTTTAAATAACTCGAAAAATCTGTGAAAATAATTTTTGAACTGATTATCGTTAATAATCATTTATTATATGTCTATAAAAATCAACTAATCTGTTTTTATTCTGTTAAGTTGTTAATATTTTTTTCTTGAAAAATAACAACTTCATTTAATCAGTGAAAAATATAAAAATGAGCATTTAGTTTTCATAGATTCAAGGACTAATTTATTTAATAGTCTAATATCTAAAATGTTGACTATTGTGAAACATTATAAAAAACAAGAAAGAAGCATTCACACAGTTGGGAATCACTTTACGTTAGCTTATTAATATCATAAGTACAGTATATTAGTTTTTGAGCATATGGAGGCGAGAGCCGAAGATGAGAACATGCAGACTGACGGACGAACGGATATGCTGAAACTATTAGCTCTAATTTGTCTTAATAAGTAAGCTAATAATATAGGATTTCATTTTGGACAGTTTTCAATATATTTTGATTGAATTTTTATAACAAATTTTGCTTATGACTAAAATATGTTCTCCTTATAAAATCATTTGGTTGTGAAAAAGTTACCTTTATTTCTTTGAGGAGTGTTTGGTAGGCTTTTTCAAATATCGGTGCTATTTGTTGGCTAAATCGGCACCATTCAGCATGGAAGTTGACGAATACCAATTCATATGTGGCTAATTGTAACATATATTATTAAAAAAAAAATTTATAAAATCATTAAATAAAAACTTTCCCTCATATTGGGCGCAACCCTGTATAAGGCCCAAAGCCAAGAACCGATAAAAAGTGAATCTATCGTGTAATTTACATATTTAATTCGCACCTTAACTATAAAGCGCTTTTTAAGTATACTTTTTAAAAAATAATAACGACCTTTAAACTTGACTCTTTTTATACATTACTGTACAAAAACAAAGGAAGCTTTTATGTAAGTTTGATGCTTCCAACTTTTAAACAAATTTACTTCCTTATAGGTATCGATGTGTTAAATGCCTTAATTTTTTAAGTCAATTGAATAATTTTTTTGTTTGTTTGAATTAGTTTAATCTAAATATTAGCCTCAATACATAGATACGCACAATTTTAGCTTTTTCAATAAAAACTATTATTTTGGCAACTAATCACTAATCACGGGAAAATAATGTATATTACTTTTTTGATTATGTTACCTAAAAATTGGTCAAAATTATCGTCGGTTAATGACACAACTTTATCCGCATAACTGAGTATTCGCGTAGAATAAACCTAGATTTATGAAGAAATATTCAAAATAATTGCTTCGTTTAACTTTATGGCATGAATGATGTTATAGAGATTATATTATGGTTATAAAATAAAGAATATGTATTAGCACTTACAAAACTTGCAATTAGTACACATATAATAAATTTCATCTTTTTGTTTCTTAAAATAAATTAGACGAAATGTTTTTGTTCATTAAAATAGGTAAAAATTCTCATTAATGCGCTAAAAATATGCAAAATATTTAAAACAAGCAAATATGGTTTTACGATATTTTAACGCTTCCTGTTTCTGTTCTTTATAGGTGTTAAGTTTAATATTTTAATTAAATTATTTTAACTCCTATAAACTTTGCTTGAGTTTTTAACTTTTTTGAAATACCTTTAAGCCTATTATTTTATATTAATCTTAATCGTTAGCTTAAACCCATTTAATAATAATTGTAAACTTAGGTTAATATTCAGGGATTGCTAGAATTATCAGTGATAAACAAGTGGGAAGAGTTATTAGAGCCCACACTCTTCCTAATGGAATAACTAATCCAAACACCCCCACTACCCCATCGCTAAATGAATAACTTATTTGTTTGTAATTAATCCATATGTTTATTTCTACATTTAAGTATTCGCTTATGCTTAGGTTAGCTAAAGTTTATTTCGAATTTAAACAATTTATTACAACTTATTTTAAGCTAAAACTTAAAATTATTTATTACATGTTAATATTTAATTATAAACATTTATGTTACACTCATACTTTTTTAAATTAGGACTCGAGCTAATTTTTGTAATTTTATCCTGTCTAAACAAAATCATTTATTTTTTCCATTACTTTTGGTGAATGACTACGTAGTATTTAAAAATCGTTCTTAATAAACACTTATTAATATACAGACCAAATAAATTTAAATGATTAAAGTATGTGTAAAAATTTAATTAAATTAAAGAGCGCTTCAGCGATGTATTTTACAGTGTCTTGCGATTGATTGCCATTTATATAGTAGTAATTGGCAATTAAAGTACTAACAAATGAACAAAATATAATAGAAATAGACCACCACTTCATACGTCTATTCCATTTGCGCTCTAATAAACTTATTTTCATGTCAACTTCTGATACAATTTTTTCTTCTTTTTCAAACTGTTTGTCGGCATACTTTTGCCCTGATTTTCGATTAATTACGTTTTCCAAGTGTTTTATTTTTGCGACTAATACTTCCTTAAAATCAGCGTCCGTCACATGATTATGCAATTCATCTTTAATACAAATTTCACCCATAATTAATTGCTACACAATTCCAGTAAAAATACAATTAGTTATAATAACTGCGATAAAGACAAGAGAAAAAAACGAATGCAATTTAAATATAAACGTTTGAGTTATCCAATCAATTGATTATCGGATACGATAGCCATCATAACATCATCATTAAAATATTAAATGATGCGTCACTTGAATGAATAAAATTATCGAATCATTGTTTTGAATTGACATATAAAATGATTAGATCTTTAATCATTGTGTTACACATATTTGTTCTGTATTTAAAATTTATTCTACAAAAATTAATACATAAGCATTTTATTATAAAATAAATTTCATTGATATTATAGAGTAAATAAAATGTATATCGAAATTGTATTAAATCGTGCGGTAAAATGTTATCGAAATAGTTTTGCTAAAAAATAATAAATTATTTTAATGTATATAAATGCAAGTTTCTTTTAGATGATTGAGAGTTCAATACTTTTCACTATAATTTAAAATATATAACAATCAATATTAATTTTTTAAAAATAAAATAATAAAAAATAAAAATATCCATTAAATGGGATTAAATGGCACTTATTTTTTTATGAAAAGACTAATATTTCTTTCTATAGATTTATTTTGTATTTATTTATTACTAATTAAAACCAACAAAAATATATATATATGCAACTTTCAAAATACGTTTCACGTTTAACTGCCATTTTATCATAGAATAAAAACTTAGAGCAAGAAGAGGTCATCATCAGCAAAAAACTTGTCAATCTTGCGGCTTTCGTTCATTTCTTTCTCCACTAAATGATGAAGTTGTTCAAAGTTTCCGACGCTTCGATTTTTGTTGTTGTGTGAACTCGTTGTATCCGTTAATCTTTAAAAGCAATAAAATCAAAAATACATTATTAATAGGGGTTTTAAGCGATAAATT
Organism: Phthiracarus laevigatus; assembly: GCA_034700185.1. Taxonomy (NCBI): domain Eukaryota; kingdom Metazoa; phylum Arthropoda; class Arachnida; order Sarcoptiformes; family Phthiracaridae; genus Phthiracarus; species Phthiracarus laevigatus. The sequence continues at coordinate 8,101 of JAQIXJ010002131.1, read as the reverse complement.
ATCAGTTTATTAGATTCTAAGTTGGAAAAAAGTAAAAATTTTTACAAAACACAGCTATATAGTAAATACGGTATGATTTTATCAGTTCAAAGAATTCAAAAATAAATAAAAACTGTTAAAATTTAAGATAAACCATATATTGAGCTAATCTCTTGAAAGGAGATTCTCAAGAATCGTTAAAAAATTTGTTTTAAGATATAGATAACTTCTAAGACATAAAATTAAAACTAGTTTTAAATGCTTAAAAATTGTTTAAAAATCAAGTTATTTCGTAGCTAAAATAAAAAAGCAACGCTTGAATAATAAATAAAAATTAAAAAGAGTGAATACATAGAAGTAATAAATAGAGTAAATTATTAACCTAAAGAAATTATCATCGAAACCCCACGTAGCAGTTGGCCGGAAATTTTCTTGAGACGTCAAATCAATGAGTGGCGTTTCGTTCAATAGTTTAACATTCTTTTCATCACAGTTCGTTTTGTCGCTAACATTTTCCTGTTGCTTACTATCTTTATTTGCATCTGATTTGATTTGCTTCCATTTGTCGAACGCGATATTAAATGCTTGAGAAATGGTGAGCGCGATAGCCTGCGCTATCTTGCGTTTGCTGGTCAAAAATGCGTGACACTCGTGCGTCTCATTGGTATTGGTAGCAATAAATGCTACCACACGATCATACGTTGCGTCCGCAGAACAATAAGAGATTCTTTAATATAATTATATGATTAGAATTTAAGATTTTATCATTCACTTTAACTAAGCAAATACTAACGATTTACCTGTAAATGGACAAATTAAATATATTTTCACTGGTACTCGTATCACACGCGCTGATACCAACAGGTTTTACAGTTATCGACACTTGTTGCAACTTTTTTCCGCTCGCTTTAGCCTTAATTATTAATGATAAAATTTTATATAAATTCTTATGCAATGATTTATTTGAACTTTTTAATTAATGGCTTGAATAATAAATTTATTCAATTTATTCACTAAAGCGTGCCAAAATAAAAACCATTCTTAACATTTTAATGAAAACATTTTGGTTCAAAATATTTATTAAGATTTGTTTAATATTGCTGTACAGTAACATTTTAAAGAATGTTATAATTTTTAAAAAATTATAGTTTTTACCAAAAAAATATTCACATTTACAGTGAACTTTATAGTTTAGAACCAGACACTCGAGTGTTTCGATTGCTTTACAGCAATCATTATCAATGGCTTAATTTACCAAAAAAAATAGTTTATATGAAGAGCTAATAATAATAAACATGCGTATAATGTGACAAAAAAAATTTATATGATATTTTAATATGAGTTCATACGTCGATAATATTTATAATAAAATATCATATAATTTTTTTGTCACATTATACCCATGTTTATTATTATTAGCTCTTCATATAAACTAATTTTTTTGGTAAATTAAGCCATTGATAATGATTGCTGTAAAGCATTCGAAACACTCGAGTGTCTGGCTCTAAACTATAAAGTTCACTGTAAATGTGAATATTTTTGTTGGAAAAAATAATAATTTTTTAAAAATTATAACCTATTCTTCAAAATATTTCTTAAAACAACAATTTATTCATGTTTAAGGTGTAATGTAGTTTCAAATACAACAAAAATAAAAATTATATAGAAATATTAAACAACTTAAAGCGATGCGTTATGCACGGTGTCTGTCAGTGCTATCACTGGTTTACATTTGAATTCCTTATTGAATACTTGATATTTAAAACTCATCCTTTATTTTTAGTATTCTATTTCTGATAGATGTCTATCAAATTTTAAAACAATTTTCGAGTATAGAAACACTAATATTACGCGTTTAAAACTTATTTATAATAAAATTAATTGTTCATTTAAATAATTTAGTTTTGATTTTTGATTGGAATTCAAAACTTTTTAATTTAGCATTTGATTGATTGCAAAATATTCGCTAATTAAAGCGCATTTTTAAAACGTTACAAAAAAAATAGTTTAGGAAATGCATAAAAAACGGTGGAAACGTTCAAATAATTACCATATTAATGATACGCTTAATCGCGTCAGCAGTCATTGTCTCACTGGACGGCTCTTCCACTAAAGTACTGCCCAAATATTTACAGTAAAAAGTGATGCCTTCGACAACAGGCGCTTTACAGTCACTCCACTCTTCCGCCAATTCTATTAAATAAATCATTGCAATTTAAAGAAATTGTAAAAAAATCAAAGATATTTGTTGCATCGAAATATAGATTTAGTTTCGAAAAAGTTTGCCATACTTTTGTGCTTAGTTTTTCCGATACCCAGTGTACGAAGTATTGCAGCCATTGATTTCAATTCTTAAAGTGTTTAACGAATTATCTATTAGATTGCGAACCACACGATTTTAATTTAGCAACTATTTTTTCCAATGTAACTAAATTTTAATTACTAATATTTGAAATGAATGATTTCAAAGGGGAAACATAAAACAAAAAAGGCGTGCACTTGTTTTCCAAAAACATTTATTTTAAAAAAAATCACAACAAAAAATAAATCGCCCAAACAATAGAGTTAGTTATTAGCACTTAATTGTGATTAATTTAAAAAATACTATAGCATTACCGAATTGACGATATCATCGACAATATCAACAAACAAATAAATATATGTCAATGCCTTTAATGCATTTAATACCAGCCTGTATATCGTACAGTAACAGCGATACGATTTCACTGTTTCACTCGTCAGTTAAATGTTTGTCTGCGTTTGTTTGGTTTATGCAGCGAGCGTTTCATTATTATTATTAGTGCGTTTAATGCTAGCAATACGCAACCAATAATTGTGCGCCGCATTCAATATAAATCGTTTTCCTTATGACACGTGACACGCTTATTAGGGCGTTATTATTATAGTATTAAGTACTGGTTTATGAGTATCGGATGAATTTAAGTAATCAATTTTATTTCAATGATATCCAATCTTCTGGATAATGATTGCCTTGAATTCAGGAATTTTCGAGTTATATAATTTTAATCTTAGAATTTTACATAAGAAAAATCCATTTTAGCTTTTTAATTAATTATTAAAAAAGTTATTTTACCACAAAAAATTACATTATTTAAACAGGAGATAAAATCGAATATGTCAGGGTGAACATAATTCTATTTGAAATAATGATTAGAAATAGGAAGATGGAGACTAACATTCCTAAATAAATTTGACATAAAATTTTACACATATCTCAATTTTTAAAATTTTTATAATTCTTATAAATAATTAAATAGGCGTGTCGGGCCTGGGGTTTGTTTAAAATTGTTAAAGCTCTGCAGATTTTAATTTGAAATTAATTTATATGAAATTATTATGGAAATGTAAACCGCAAAACTGTAATAATATATACTAAAAACGGGTTTACTTACTAAATATTTACTTTTATGTTTTCGCGTAAAGTCCGAACGGATAGGGCTTTTAAAATTTAAAATTTTTGGACTTTTATCGGCTCGCGTTTTAACGGTTTTGATTTCGCTGTCTTTAACAAATATAATTTTATATTATAAATAATTAAAGCATTAATACTTATTTTTTATATAGGCTATTATAGAATGAATTTACATATACTTTAATATAGGCTATTTTTTGGCCCAAAAGTGATTGTACCGGTATAAAGAAAAGTTGCATTTAATATTTGATGAATGAATTTGCATAAACTGTTTAAATAAAAAGGAATGAATAGCTTTTCTAGTTTTATTTGATTTCTTTATCAGCAGATGTCTCTGTATTGGATTTATAGCATTTTGTTCGATGCATCGATAGTATCCATACAAAACCATATCAACAATCGCTATTATGCAGAATCAGAGGCTGTGTTTTACACTATAGCCAATATGTTTTCGTACCTGTTTCATCTTATAAATGAATTTAATTATATTTAGAACCTGTATTATCACCTTTTTTAGTTCAAAAAATTTATAACCAATTTCTCTCTAATTATTTCGAAAGACCAGTTTGAAATCTTTTGGTGAAATTCTTTTGGTGAAGTGAGTCTATGAAATTTTATGAATATGTATGTCTTTCAATAAATAATTATCACAAATTTTACTTTATGATTAAATCTTAAAGTTTAATTCAGGACTATTTTGAATAAAATTTTTCAAAAAAAAATAACGAATTAAAATTACATAATAACATTGTGTGAATGAAAGATGTGTGCGATAGAATTACACCCACTACAGACCGCAAGCTAAATCTAAAACTGAAATTTGTCTAGTTTTGGAATTCCTTTAATTTTACAAAAATATGAAAGCAATCCACAAAACTAAGCTTATTATATGAGGTACACCATATATTATAGATAGAAAGAAAAGTTGAAATTTTTCTAGAGATCCGCAGAGAATCTGCAATGACTTTATTTTTATCCATAAAACTCTAAAATCAAATAATAATTTTTGCATCACCAAAAAAGAAATCTTTTTTAATTCATATTTAACTCCACTAAAACTTATTAGAAAAGTGATACAGTATTATAGGAATTGAGCAGTGGCTGGTTTTTACTTAAAGTGCCGATAACTGCACACATTGATAATATTCAAATTATAATTGATAGTTTAGACTAAATAACCTTTGTTTAACTATTAAATGTCACCTTCACGTTTTAATTTTGAATAAGATGTTATGAAATAAAAACCTCATATGATGAATAAGAGAGTAAGACCTTGGGAAATTGATACCTTAACAAGAATGAACAATTAAAATTTTACTTTAATCCTTTAGTAATTTTTAAAATCATTTTAAATTTTTTTATTTTATTTATTATTTAAAAACTTAAAGTTATTAAAAGAATTAATTAATAATTAATTTAAATAAATGATTAATGCTATTAAATTTTAAAAATATTAATTAAACAAGAACAGCACACTCATGGGAGCTATTTGTAGATTCACTTTTTGTAGATTTATGCATACTTATGTGACAAATATATTAGTTTTAAAATGAGATTGTTGTAAGATCCCAATTCCCGTTATTAATATAAAATAAGAACGGCACAGTCATAGAGAGCTCATTTTTTATAGTTTAATGCATACTTCTGTCACCAATTTATTAAATTTTAAGCACACGGTGGTGTGTTGTAATTCTCTTTATTAATAAAAGAAATCAATGAAATCTCTTAATTAATATAAGACAGACAGAACGTCAGACAGGCAGACATAGTCAAATCCATAAGCTTGACTTTGTTTAAAAAATGTTTGCCAAAAATTGGCGAAATCTCTTTATTACTATAAAACTGCGAATGACATTGTCAAATACACAAGCTAGCTTATTTAAAAAAGTGAGCTAAACAACAAAACGACACATTTAAAGCAGTGATGTTTGTCACTTTTCCAACTATGCTAGAAATTGGCATAAAAAAGACTGAATGGCGTCACAACACATACATATTACAAAACGTTTATTTGGTTACTAAGTAGTATGTATGTGATGTAAAGCCATTCAGTCTTTTTTATGCCAGTTTCCGGCTTAATTGGAAAAGCGAAAAACATCACTGATTTATAGATAGCTCAATTTTTCTCAAGTTAATATATACTTATGTAAAAAAATATATTAGTTCTAAAACCCATGTTAGCAAGATTCAAAATCCTTATTATTATAAGAAATCGGTGGAACTACTTTATTAATATAAGATATAAGACTACGACTCACAGGCTGACAGACAGACAGACATAGTCATCCATAAGCTCGAATTTTTCTGTTCAAAGTGATCTAAAAAAATTTTAAATGAAAAAATAAGGTAATTACTTTTCTGACTCAAAAATCCAATATTAAAGAAAATCAACTATACCTTAAATCCATAATTTGCCCGATAGGAAAATTATGTGCCATAAATTTAATGAAAGCTTGCCAATAATATTTGGCAAAGTTTTAGTTTAATTTTACTTTTTAAAAAATAATTTTATAATTGATTACATTTAGTTATTACATTGTCTCGTACAATTAAATTTATTTTTTGGTCAATTCTACGTCTACAAAAAATTATTCATAAACGGGTTGAAATTTTTGAAAAATACTTCAGTATTTTACTTAAATAATATTTAAAGATTAAATGTAAAGATTAATACAACTTAATTTAGTTTGTAGCTAATTTTTGGCTTTATCCAAAGTCGAGCTTATGGATTTGGCCATATGTGTCTGTAAACTCGAATATTGCAAGATGTATCTAAAATTAAAATTTTATCTTTATGTTAATATAGTTGACAGTAAACCATAGTTACTCAAGGGGATGCTTGCCCAGGGTTGACCCCCTCCTAAAATTCTGGAAAAGTTGACCACCCTCATGGAAATTCGAGAATGTATGAAAAAATGGTATTTTTTGTTCTGAAAAAATTTTTTGTCTGAAGATAAAAAAATTGTCGTTTAAATCCGATGTGTTTTAGCTACCCCCTTTAAAAATCGAGATTTTCAGAATCTGACCCCCACCTAGGACTTCAGACCTTGGGTAACTATGCAGTAAACTAGTAGAAAGGGAGTTCTCTATGTATGAATCAGTCCCTCATTGTAATTTTAAATAAAGTAAAAAACTTCAGAGAGCAAGCGACTATTAATGATGAGAGAAAGCTCATATTCACTGAGCTCGAGTTAGATAATGGTGAACTTAACTCAAAACTGGAAAGAATTGAGCTGAGCTCCAAAAATAAAATGAACTTTTGAGGTGAGCTTTCTTATTTATGCATGTCACAAAAAAATTTAAAAATGACCGTCTTATATTAAATCTCTCATACTTTAACTAAAAAATTTAATTAAGCTTAAGATTTCTATTCTGTTTTTCAAAAGCAAAATATTTTATAGTTACAGTATGCAACACTTATATGAAATTTTAAACATTTTACCGTATGGTAATGTTTGTCTTTATTAATTACTAACATAATCTAAGCTTATAATTTTCATTGGGATAAGCTAGAGCTTACATAAGCTCAAAAGATGGTGACTCTAGGATTACACTAAATCTTTTATTTGAGATTTATATTGAACTTGAGCTGGCTTAAGCTAGCTTGCTTGAGCTTGAGCTTTCTCCCATCATTTGCGACTATACTATCCATTGAAAAATATTGACTTAATAGATTTAAAGAGGAAATAAATGCATTCGTTTTAATTGATTAACTCTTTATTTTTAATACTTAATAAAAATTTATTAATGCAATTAACTTTAATAAATTTATTAATAATTGATTTAACTTTTTAGACTAATTTATTTTTGGTTTGATATTGATTTGTCATTATAAAATATAAGTCCGCCAATTCAGACTTTATTTCTTAACTTAAATTGTTAAACCGACAGAATTAAAACATTTATAGGTTAAACAGTCAGCGACTTAAACAGATTATAATAAAAGAACTATTATTATAAAAATACAATAATTATTATGTAAAGTTATAAAACAATATATTATTTTATACAAATTAATATAATCATTAAAAATAAATTGAAAAGCTTTTATCCATAGCGTAAAAAAGCTAATCACAGCACACCTAAAAGTTCTTCACAAACTTCTTCTTTCTTTTCAATGTTAACACCTATGCTCTGATGAATATGTGACGATTTACATATACTTTTGCTAATAATTTCATTTTTATAAAATATTTGATAACCTCTGTAAATAGCAGTGACTGTTAAGCAGACTATTAAACTGGTGAATGCGTACAAAAAAGGAAATAACCAAACTTTTCGCAACTGTTCGTATGGGAATGAAAGTGTTACTACAGTCAAGGCTGTGCCAACATTTTGCAAACTCGCTTCTATCGCTATAGTTCTTCGAATTCGATAGCTTAGACCACATATGGAAGCGGCAGTGAATCCTAGTATAAGACCAGCAATCGGCAGAATGAATTCGGCAAAATATAGCATTACTGGCACACCGTTAAACATATCCGGAAATATAATCACTTCTAATGTGTGACAAATCAAAATTATTCCAATGCCAGCAAAGCTACCAATTTTCGAAATAAATGGAGCAAAATTAGGAAATTTATATCTGCAAAGCATTCCAAATATTGTTGGTGCAGATATTGATAGCAAAGATATTGACATTTTACTATATGGTATTACTATTGAATCACTTTCCAAACTTTTCCCATA
>JAQIXJ010002130.1:0-16973 GCA_034700185.1 Phthiracarus laevigatus | reverse complement strand
TGCATCTATTTATTTATTTTATGATAATATTAGCGCTAATACAAACTTCAAGAGTAATTTAAATTTAATATTATTTATATTTTTAATACCTAGAGCTAGTGATTAAAAAATAATTATTTTCATACCACTTAGGTATGGGGTCTACCGCATCCGGTTCCCTAAAATCAAACACAAGCAAATGTATTTTAACCTCCTAGACCGCGAAATTCTTTGTTTCTCATTTTGATTTTATAAATAATTTCACCGAAGATTTTTATTTGAATTGAGTTTTAAAATAATAAGCGTACAAAATTAATACTAATATTGATATTAAATAATAGTATTAAAAGTAAGAATTTAATAATGTAAACAATCAAATAAAAATTTTTTAAATGCAAAACATTTTATTAAAACTTAATATTACTGATTTAGTGTCTGAAATAAAAATAAGTACTTTTTTGTTAATGTTAATTGTGTTTTGTTAGTGTAGGGAGTCATCTAGATTTTGTTACATTTTGTAACAAAACTTGCATTTTATTGCTAAATACAAGTCCTAGTATGCGTTTGTTATGAATGTATTAAATAAATCACAATTTTTTTCTTAATAAAATTTTTATTGCGACTGAATAGTGTGAACATTAATTCCCAAGTGAGTAGTTAAACAATAATAAACGTTATATATGGGAGTTCATAAATAACGTTCAAAGTATCATAAATGTTAAATATGGTAATTTGTCGAAAACAAAAATATTTATCAAATATTCTTTTATCAAGAACATTGCAGAAGAAAATTTTGTCGGAGTTGGCTCTGACATTGATGTTATTATGTAATATGGCAACTCAATATTCTACGTTTTCTCGCTCTGATTCTTTGACTTAGGTACCTACTGATAAATAGATTTTGAATAAAGTGCATTCTTATCAATGGTTAACTTTACCAAAGTTATTTTATGAAGTTTTTAAAAACAAGAAATAATTGAAGACTTGGTTTATATCGATAATTTATAAGATAATAAAATAATTTCTAATTATTATTTAATCTTTTTTTAAAATAAAGATTTTTTATTTCATTAAAGAGTAACATTAGCGTCTATGTAAATTCGAAAAGAAACTGTAACGCCAAATTAACGCAAAGAAAAATCCATTTATCAAACTCTTTTAACTATTTGAGCGCTAAGATAATTAAATAATTTCTATTTATTCATTAATCACATATAAAAACATAGATATTTATTTTAAAAAAGAAGCATTAGCGTAAAAGAAATATCGAATGGAAGTACCGCACTTCTACACTAACGTAAACAGACTTACATTAATTAACCCTTTTAACTCTTTGAAAGCTAAGATAAAAAATTAACTTCTAATTATTATTTAATCACTTTTAAAAACATGTATATTTATTTTAATAAAGAGAAACATTAGCGTAAAAGAAATATCGGGAGGAAGAACGGCAATTCTACACTATCGTAAACAGACTTCCATTTAGATAGCCCCTTTAACTATTTGAAAGCTAAGATAAAATAACTTCTAATTATTATTTAATCACTTTTAAAAACATGGATATTTATTTTAATAACGAGAAACATTAGCATCTATGTAAATTCAAAAATGTACCGCAACAACTTATTAACGTATACAGACTTCCATTTAATTAACCCCTTTAACTCTTTGAAACCTAAGATGATAAAATATTTTCAAATTATTATTTAATCATATTTAAAAATATAGATTTTTTTTCAATAACGAGGAACATTAGCGTCTATGTAAATTCGATATAAAACCGAACCGCCACAACAACGTAAAGAGACCTTCATTTATTAAACTCTTTAAACTCTGAGCGCTAAAATAATTAAATAATTTCTATTTATTCTTTTATGACCCTTGATGTCACAAATAATGAATGATTGAATGAATGAATAGACACTGACTTCAAATGAGAACATAAACTTTTATTTAATTAAAAATAAAAACTGAAATAACGGAAACTCATCGGTTATGAGCCAAAAAACGGTTTGAATTGAAATTTGATTTGAAATGTTTTGAAAGATCGAAATGAGAGGAAGAGAAATGGAAAGTGTGGTCCATTTATAAGGACAAATGGGAGTCATGTGATGAAATGATGGCCTCAGAAATGAAATGATTTCATTGAGGTGTCCTCTGGGCACACTTTAATCGCATTTAAAAACAGATTTTTGTTTCAATAAAGAGGAACATTAGCGTAAAAGAAATATCAAAAGGAAGTACCGCGATTCTACAAATGAATCTACTATTTCAACAATAAAACACAAAACTAATCTTAACAGTTATACATAACTCAAACTCATAGAAATTGAATTTTTTTAAATATCCTGAATGACAACAATCTTAAATTTGCATAACGATTATTTTTTTAGTTGGATTATATTATAATAATAGTTTAAGCTTATTTAAAATCAAAGTTTGTTTTAAATATATTAGAGAATGCTTTAGCCAATGTAGTTTGAAGCAATTGCTACCGTATTTAATAAATAAATAAACTTTTTAGCTCACTTTGATAGTCAGCATTGGATTTGACTTATCTGTTGCTCTGTTAATCTGTAGACTTTGTCTGTATGTCTGTCTTTGGACTTTTTTAAAGGATAGGAGATTTAAAAGTGGAAAATATGCATTAAAAAAGAAGGAAATTGACTAAAAATTGTTCAAACTCAGCAAAAATAAACAAAATTGGGGTTAAATTTGGTCATAATTGACTTTTGTTGTAGCAAATCATGGCTTAATTTGTGTCAAAAATGACTAAAAAATGGACAAAATTAGTCAAAATTGACACAAAATCGGTTCACAAATGGTTAAAAACGGGCCAACATGAGTAAAATGAGTAACTTTTGGTGTTATGCGTCTTAATAATTATACTAAAACACGTTATGAGACGTTGTCTATGAGGACAGTTTTGATGTTAACTCGTCGACATCTTAACTATGAATGAATAAAAATATCCTAAAATATACAGTCACTGTACAATTTTTAACAATATTTTAAAGAACATAAAAATATTTAGAGAAACAATAATAATTAAAGGTATTTTTTGTTTAAAAATAAAACTACAAAAATGTTTTTTTTTTTTGGAGTAATTGGAATACAGATATTTATAATTCACTTGACTATTCACTTAAAAAATATTTGAATCAAAGTGAGCGCTTTATAATGTTCGTTATAGTTTTATTTTAATATCATTGTTTATAACCAGCAATTTCTTTGATTTTTGATCCCAAATAACCACCAATTTTCATAATTTGATTTAACTAAATTTCCGGTGTCTGAATTCAATCACTTTATTTTAGAAATAGAGTGTTAGAAAAAGATATCTCCATTTTAAAGTTTGTATAAAGCTCGACACAAATAATTTGCCAAAGTTTTAAATTTCTATTGGCAAATATAATAGAAAATAATTTTAAAAATTTAAACAAAAAACTACACGTTTTCATAAAGAGCTCACCTTCAATGCGTAATGCAATAAATTTGTTGCGCTTAATCTTTCACTCAAAATCAAAGTCAATTCTATAATAATTCATAACCATAACGATCGATGGACACGTAGAATACATCCATCAACTCGTCTTCAATTCCAGAACTTTAGCTAAAAATTAATTTGTATGTGAATTTAAAAATTTGTCAATAAATAAAGAATTTTAATTAAAATCGAGTTAAATTTAATTTGATCTCTCGATTAATTTTAGGGTTAAAAACTTTTAATATTTATATTGAAAAGTCAATCAGTTTAATTAAATTGCTTTAATATTTTTTTGCATAAGTACTCGATATATACTCACAAATAAGTTATTAACTGGATTTTGTTATTATAATATCGAAATTAAATAATATTTTTATGGCTATGTTTTAAACTTTCACGAATATTCCAGCCCCTAATTTCAAATAGGATTTTGTTTATTTCAATTTTGGGAAAAAAAAGTTTAAAACTCGCTTAACCAGATAACGCACCAAATTTTTATAGTTATTTCATTAACTCATAAGTTTTAAACCAAATTAAACAGTAAATTAAAACAAAAATTGAACACTTTTTAACACAAATCGAAAGTTTGTTAACCTTTAAAATACGCATCAATACCTATGAATGAAAGTTTTGTGAACCAATAAAATCGGATTTAGTACGCTTTAAAAAAAATGATGTCACGCAAACCAAAAAGCATAAAATACGTTAACCATAACCAAACAATTATATAACGAGATTAAATGGCAACGGAGACCAATAGAGACGAACGTAATATGTGTGTATGGTATGCGATAAAACGTGTACTGGTATCGTATCGACGAAATAGCTTTCGTTGCCATTTACACGCAGTATTACGAAGTGATATATATTAAAAGCGATACCATATTTAACAGCGCACTAATTTACGCCACATTTCATTACATAACGCGTACTACTAGTGATCGGACGTCGTATTGGTAAACGCTATTTCAATTCTGTTTGTGTTTTATAAATAACTAAATTGGTATTGTAGTACACGTGGCAGTAATTGTTGTGCGCGTCCAGTTTATTTGAATACAGTTTTTTTGTTTGCGGAACACGTACTCATTTCGATTTCAAGTTTTTAGCACACAGTTTTGGTCGACGAATTAATTTAGCAAATAATGGTTAACTTTCAGCGAATGCGTGTGGCGAACGAGAAGGCCAGTAAAAATGTGGCAAACAGAGGAAATGTGCCAAAGACTACGGTATTATTGTGTTTTAAACCCGTTTCGTTTACAAATAGATATGCATTTTTTCTAATGGTTTTGTTTTTTTAGCAAAAATCTTCGGACGAGAAATACCCTGTGGGTCCGTGGATGTTGGCGTTATTCGTGTTCGTGGTGTGCGGTTCCGCTATTTTTCAAATCATTCAAAGCATACGGTTTGGCTAAAACTTCGGATATGAGCCACTGTGACGATGCAAACCTCCACTAAATCACTAAATTAGTGTTTTTTTAAATTTATATACCTATTTGTTGTTTTATTGTAAATTCAATTTCAGAAAACGCTATATTATATTATTATATTTCCATTGATTTTATTTCAAATCCAAAAATTGTAATCGAAATGAAACGCAACATTCCTTTTATAAAAATTGATTTGCAAGCTATTATTATTTATAATATAAATTAATTACGCATTTCATTTTAGTTTTACGCAATATTAATAATCTAAAAAACAATTTGATAAACGTTTTAAAAGGAGGTTTCGATGATTTTATGCATTATTACAAGTTCATGTGAATATCGATAAAAATTTTATCTATTATTAACTTATACTACTCTTCTACCAAATGTTATTCTTCCACACAAATAAAAGCTGTTTTCAAATAAATTTTTTATTATTCAATTCGTAGTTTATTTGTGATAAATAAGTGTCGCGTGTCATAAATATGAAAACATATGTTAGGGTACGGTAGGTATAAGTATATGTACAATAATGTTTAAATGTGCGATCATTTTGCTGCAACTCTTATTCGTATTATTCGTTCATTTCTGAGCCTTCTTGTTCCGATTCTGCGTCTCCGTGATCGTCGTGTACGCCGTCCTCATCTATCAAAATATGATTCATTTCAGTTAAATACTTATTTGGTAATATAACACGTTTATAATAATACGTGACTTATTTTAAGAAAATATTCGATAAAAACAGTAATTTATAATAAATGAGTGTACATGTAATGTTATCATAGAAAAGTAAATAAAGTGTTGCGTTAATCATGATATTAATTTTATAACAGATCGCTTAATTTATTAACGATTACATTAAATCTACTGTGCAAACAAAAGCATAGTTAAACTTCTTCAATACTGTATTAATTGATAAAAAACTACAAAATTTAAGCTTATGTTTAAATAGAAAATAATAGCCAAAACGTAAACATGTTTAGGTTAAAAGTATAATTTGTTATCTTATGGTATATTGGAAAAAACCTATCATTGGCAATACTCATGCAAATTAACTCAATCATAATTTATTTTTTGTCGTTTCGCAATAAACTCAGCTGCAAATGAATCCAACGACGTAAATAAAATACTAAGGTATTAATTATTTGAATTAAAAAATATAGTCAAACCTTCGTCATCTCTGGCTCGCTTCTTCGCCCTGTACTGTCTTCCAGGCGCGCGATTCACTGGTAAATCGAATTCGTTATGTTGTATGAGACTCGCGCGATAACTCATTAAAGGTTGCCATTCATCGTTATGAATGCCTGGCAACGCATTCTTCACGTAACGATCTAAATATCCCAATCTTTTAATAAGAAAAAATTCTTTTAAAAGTTTTAAAATCACAAAATATATAACGAATAATATATTTTAAATATCTTACACAGTCTTCTTGTCCTGTTTCATTAGTTTATTAGAGAACTCGCTAATAATTTCAAGAAACGGTAAATTAGGCGGTGGTCCGAGAGGGTTCGCCGGATTTTCTATCGTATTAAACGTAAAATGAATGCCTTCGCGATGAAGAGCTGCCACTGCCTCCCTATTCTTCATATTATCCAAACCAAATGACAACGCAAAACGTTTAGCTAATTCTTTCAACGATTGAAAGCTTTCATCTTGTTTTGTAAAAGCATTTGAATTAGTGGGCGCATCTTCAAGAAGTTCGAGAAAAACACTGATGAGAGCGCTGGCCATTGTTCGCGCACAAATCACTTTATTTATTTCTCTCGCTTTTCCTAAAGTTGTTTTAATTATGTCTCCGTAATCGTTATAAAACTATTTTAAAAGAAAACATTAACGTACGGTACGTATTGAGAAAATAAATATTAAATACTTTAACGTAGTGTTTGATAACACAAGCCGCGTGTCGAACAGGTATTATATTGTAAACAATTAATTTGCAAAATGCTGACAGAAAATGGCGCTTTCTGTGAAGCGATTCAATGTTTGACTCTTGTTCATCTAACAAAATTAAAATTAAATAAGACATAAATAAAACATAGAATAAGGCATGCCTTCATTTCCTTCGACGAAAACTTTTTGCTGGATAAAGGTTTCGAGTTGTTTAATGAGATTCACATCAGGTTTATATATGAGATGACCGACAGCTGGCGTGTCGTTTTCCAGTTGACTGCTGAATATGATTAGTAAATCACAAATTGATGTAAATGCCTAAAATAGAATGGATTTAATTTAAATAATTAATTTCATATATTAAAAATAATCATTTACTTCTTCCTCGAGTTCATCGCTTTCGTGGTTAAGCAATGCTCGCATTTCTGACATAAAGTCAAATAATTTATTTTTAACATTTAGCGAGTTCTCTGTCTGCGTGCGAGACTGCGATATCAAATTGAGATCCCAAATCAGTCCCATATGACACGCGACAATAGCAAACTTTACGGCATGGAATGGCACCGGTTCTTCGTGTTCTGGATTCGCTGTCTTAATCCATCGGTCAAAGATATCGTCCCACAAATCCCATGACGTCAGATCGTGGCACGAATAAAGTATAGACAACTTCTTCAGCTGCATAATAACTAATAGCTTCTCCTCATCTACGGTGGGATTAACCACATAACTTTCAACCGCTTCTTTATATTTAGCGCTAAGCGTATCGATTAATGCACTTTTCGAAAGCGATACGTTTCGGCTGAACGTAAAATTTTCGTCATACAAAAACTCGAACGTTTTAGCTGCCGCTTCCAACACATCTTTGTCCGAATGTATTTCCACAATTTGGCTGATGAGTCGCAAAAGCGTTTCTAACTGGTCGTGTTGGTTCGTGAAGTAACTTAACTCGAAATATTGCGGTATTGTCAATAAATTGGAGATCTTGTCTTCGTCCGCCTTATATTTGTCGAGCAGTGACGGCAACGTAAGAATATAATGCTCGGATATTTTTTGTTTGTCGTCCTGCACTTGTTTCGCCTCTTTGGTCGACAATTGCTTTCTTTGCGCTCCTCTTCCTATTGGAGTTTCAGAAGTGGCCGCTTGTCTAACGCAACAAACCATAATTTCGATTAAAGACGTTTCTTGTCTATCGTCGAGCGCCTCCTCCTCAGGACCTGGTTCTTCGAGAAGAAGATCAGTCATACATTCCCAGTCTTTCATCATCGGATGACTTTCAATAAGACTATCGACTAAATACGCTCCGTGTTCGTGAAGCTCGCTCTCAATATAAAACTGAATTAAATCTCTGATTAGAGGCGTGTGAACCGATCTCTTTTTGCCTCTTCTACTCCTCAAATTGGCGGTCGCGTCTTCATCCACTTGAAACAAGCGTTCATTTAGAAACTCTCCCGCGGCCTGCGCTACAGAGCGATGCGTCGCGTAAACCAATTCGTAAACGTGTTCGCAGTCTTTATCGGTTAATATATCGCGATGATGTTTATGAATATTTATGATTAGCTTAACTGCTTGAACCGCAACTTCGAATTCCTTGTCGAGAGTCATGGCAACGATTCTATCCTTGAATTTATTCGTAAACAATTCCATTTTACGTGTTATCTCTTCGCTCTCATAAAGCGGCAGAAGTGAATGCAAACACTTGAGCCTAACGTCACCGACTTTATCGTGTAGAGTCCAACCAACATATTTTAGGTACGAGTCGTCCAGAAAAATACCCGGCAATCTCTTCATCCATATTCCAATTTCGCTCATACATATCGACCGAATTTCGGGTAATGTGTCGCGATATCGATGAACGAATATCGATTTAAAGAGATAGCCGAGCATTGTTTTAATATCGTCGTTGTTTTCCTCGAGTTCTTGACGTTTACTCATAAGCATATCCAATCGTTCACTCGGTCTCTTCGAAGCGGCAGGAGTTTTCTGGCGTTCGGCTTCGTATTGCCGTTGAGTATTGTCTAAATTAATGCTTAACGTAAGCGCAACATCAACTAATGCTGTCATTAACTTCATGGCAGCCAAAGTGGCCGTATGTCTGAATGCTCTGACTTGAGAGTCGGACAAACCAATCAGTAATGATATTATGCTTTCCATAAGAAATTGGTCGTAAATGATTGAGTATTGGCATTGACGTACCAGTGTATGCACAAACTCGCAAAAATTGCTTCGAAATTTTTTCCATTGCGGACCAGTCATTACAAGAGGATAATCGCCACCTTCTTCGTCAAACTCGTCCACCAAAGCTAGAATAATCTGTCCATTATCCATACTCTCCCGCATTTGTGGCGTAATTTTGCCTTTACATCCGGAAGATCGGATGAAAAATTGCATTAATTCCAAAATAGCGGTTTCCCTGTCCTGTCGATACGACTCAATCCATTCGTCCACCACTGACTGTAACGCAGATCTGCCGCCGCGAACGCTCTCGAACAACGAATTACCATCTTCTAGAGACCTGTTCAACGAATTGTCGGCTAATTGTGATCTATTGATGTTTGCGCGCGCACCACGAGCTCTACCCCTTCCACGACCTCTTCCACGTCCACCGCCTTCACCCGCTTTTCTTCGTCTTCCCGTTCCTCCAGTTTCGTTGTAATCCTCTGTGGCAACACTGGTGTCATTAGAATCTTCGGTGCTTTGGGTGACGTCTGGCATATAATCGTCATCGTGTGCTATGTTTGGATCAACAAATGTGGACGAGTCGTCAGTTATCGGTGTATTGAACACATTTCCAACACTTTCTGCGTAATTGTCTGCGTTGTCAGCCACCAACTGCTTACGTCTTCCACGTGGCATCGCATACAACAATAAATACGAATAAATGAATAATTAAATAGAATTTGAATTTCGATTGAAAACCGAAACCGAATCAAAATGGACTTATTTATGAATTTGACAGACAGATGGGGAAACAGTTTGCGTGATTGCGCGCCACTCATACCAATCTTACATTCACTATAACAGAATTTTAGACGCTAAGCATATATCGAATATTAATATAAACATTACTCAAATAGTGTTAATACCATACATAAACAGCGCCTAAAAGTCTATCATAGCAAACACTTCATTGTCTCATACATATCACTTGAAAACAACGATGGATTTTGTGCGATATTTTTAAAGCATAGTTTTATACTTCGATAGTGCACGAAATGCATAGACATCGGAAAGTGGGAACATTGTCCCCATTTGTCCCCCAATGCCACAAAAAGAAAAAACTGTCCCCATGTGTGTGACATGTCCCCAAAATTGAAAAAAAGTAAAAATTGTCCCCATTATAATCTTTTTTGAAGTTTAACATGAATAAATCAAGTTTTGCATATTTTTGTGACAATATTTAAAATTTCTTTTTTTAAAAATTATAAGAATTTTATAAGAGAATGTATATCAATGCAAGACTTAGAAGAATATTGTTAAGCTGTGCATTTTCAGTCTATAAAGTTTATCTGCTTTCATGCAATAAGTTTATAGACTGTATAGTATAAACAGTCTATAAACTTATTGCATGAAAGCAGATAACGACTAAGTCAAAAAAATTAATTTTTTATTTCAGTTTAATTTATTTTTAAAATTTGTAAATAAAAATTCATAAAGATTTTTGTGTCCCCATTTTCGTCCCCATAATCATATAAAATGTGTCCCCATTTATGTCCCTAAAATGTCCAAAATTTTGTCCCCATTTTCCGATCTCTAGCAATACAGTGAACCCATAGACGCAGTCGCGTACTCTTATCCCAGTATGTTCAGCAGGGTTATTGAGGCTATTCCGCCTAAAGCATTGAAATGTTGTACATATGCCACGCCCACTGTTCCTCACTGCTTAATATCGCTCTGCATTGGGAGGAATAGCCGCAAAAGCTATGATATGAAGTATAAAAATGAATACTCAGCCGCGGAAACATAGACCAAATCTATCGCTGATTGGAACCGGATTTTCCGGAACTAAAACCTAGTTGAAACCGGTGTAAAACTGGAAAAAATATGCAAAAAAAGGTAATAGATTTAGGATAATTTTAATGTTATTATCAAAATTTTACTCAATTATATTAAACCATGCATTCAATGGATGAAATGGATTAAACTTTTGAAGAGAAAAAGTAGGCTGTAGTTGTATTAATTAAAAGATATTTCAGTAAATTGCTTGGAGATTATAAATAATTATCAGAAAAACTTTTTATTAAAATAAAAATTTTTGTTTGGCGGTGAACTGCTTGAACCAGAGCACAGTAGCGCTGCTAAGCTTGTAGGGCAGTGTTGGTGAGGTCACGGCTCACGTCTAGTTCGCGACGGCGAAAGTTTCGCTGCTTATCGAGTCATCCCTTTCTCACTCAAACTGCTCAAAACTTCTTGCCACTCCTGTACCTCGTTATCCCTGTCGTCGAGGATGGTTGCCTGCTCTTCGTTCTTAGTGGGTATATTCTTAGACATTTTCAAAAAAAAACAATGTTAGCCCTCTAAACACGTGTCTACCTACCGATCCCGCATGTCATGATAGCATTGTTGCTAATTGCGATCTCTGTTCAAAATGTGTGGTTGTAATTGTTAGGAATACGTTGAAATAAAACGGTCAAATGAAATGTTTGTCAAAAAATAAATAAAGTAGATATTAGCAGATGTGTGAAGCATTTGTTGACTCGTAATACTTACGATAATGTGATGATAATGAAAGATGAAATAAAAATTTAATATTATATAAGATTTAATATTATACAATTGAATCTATAACAACAAAATAGATTCAATTGTAGACAATCGCCGCGAAATTGTAATATGCGGTTAACATGAGCAACGCATCCGCACGTCAAAGAATAAATTCCGTTGTTACGCTTATATTTACTCAAGATTGTAATTTTAATTTTAAAACAAGAACGGCACATTCATAGATAGCTCACTTTTTCATAGGTTAATGAAAACGTTTGCTACATATATATTAGTTTATAGCTAAGACTCCAAATCCCTTTTTAATATAAGAAATATGTGAAATGCCTTACTTCATATAAGACTGCGGACACGAGGACAGACGGACATGGTCAAATGCATAAGCTCGACTTTTATACTAAAAAGTGAGCTAAAAAATCACACATTCATAAAAAACTCACTTTTTTATTGATAAATAAATCTTGAATAAGTATATGAAATAAATTATGAACAATTTGACCAAATAACAAAACAAACAAATAAAATTAATAAAAATATGAATAAACGCGAAGTAAATAAACCATACCATCGATATTAATGTTGAAATCTTTGGTTCTTTACGCCAAATGGTAACAACTTTTCCATACGAGCGACTCTTTCGAAGCAAATCGGAAAGTAATTGTTTTCGATCCATTCTTTGATATATTGCGGATAAAATCAATGGGCACATTTACCACAAATACAATCAGGAGTCATAAATCGCAAACAAATGCAGCACATAGAAACGAATTCGTTAAAAGAAGACATATTTAAACATATCTCGAATGAACACAATGAATAATTAAATCGAATTAATTTAATTTAACATTTCAAGAATAGCTCTTGATTAATAAAATTTAAATAAATTGCGCTCCAAAGTCATATAATTAAAAACTATTTAAAGTTTTCTGGTGTAATTTGATGGTCCAGTATGACTCTAAACCAACCAAATATGATTTATTGACCATTACCAACCAATTATCTTATACTTGGACACTATGTTGGACTTAGAGGTACAAAGTAATCTATGGATACGGCATTAATTTGATCAAAAAGGTTGTTTCTAAACAAACCAAAGAAGTGTATGAAGTATGGTTTATTGACCACTAATAACCAATTAATTTATTCTTGGAAACGATTTCAAAATACTGAATTTATTTTGTCGCGGGAGTTATTATGTTATCACAACTGAGGTGGGAGTTATTTTTTCATTGATTTATTTTGTCGGCCCACAATAACACTGTAAATTATGTATTTAATCATCAAAATTGATATAATAATACAATCTAAATAATACTTAACAAATAAATGTTACTATATTTAATCAAATATTTTTTAATAAAACAAATTATCATAAAATAATTTCATTAATAATAAAAAAAATAATTCTTCTGAAATTGTGTTCTTAAAGCTTTTAATATGCTGGTTGCACTAACATCCAGAAACTTATTTTCCTCATATGTCACTATTTTATAGATAATACGAAGCGTTACCTGTTCATCGATGAGTATTTGGCACAGATTTTTTTGCTCCACTTTTATAGCGATCAAATATTTACAGACATTCATAGCTAGTACACAAAACTCGCAGAGAAAGCTTTTATTTTCTAACTTTCATCGCTAAACTGAATGTAAAGATTTGAAAGCAACTTGTCTGTATTCTTCGTTTCTGATAAACAACTCTAGCTAACTGGGTTCTCTTTCTATTTACCTCACACTAGACAGGCTTCATAAAACTTTGATTCGATTGCAATCACTTTTCCTTTGATCCAAGCATATTGTGGAGACCACATCAGACAACCTCAAATATCCATAAATCGGTTGAGCTTTTTCACTTAATTTTAGAACTGCCACATTTTGTGCAATATCGATTGCAGACAGATGAACTGTAGAGAAAGACAATGAACTCAAAGAAATCGAATCATTGTACTTGTTAGCCTTGAAATCTTTGAAGTCTAATATATCACCTTCATCAAATTAATCTGCCAGCGAGTTCTATAACTCAACTCAAACACTCAATTCAGAGGTATCACTAACCATAACCATTCGTTTACGCAACGGTCTGTTTATGTCACCGCTTTTGGTGTTAATTTGTTCGTCGGCAATACAACTTTACAACACCAATGTTCGAAATAAGATTACCAATCAGATGATTACTAATTTCGGATAACTTTGACATTTTTTCTGCCATTAGTGTGAAGATGAAGATAAAGTAGTAATTTGATGAGTTTTTTATGAAATTTTTCAAGAATATATTATAATTTTTTTTGTTAAATTAATAAACCATTGTTGCGAAAAATTTTTAAAATTTTTCAACATTAAGTAAGTTCATTAATTTAGAATTATTGAAACATTATAAATTCGAATAACAGCGAGTTTAAAAAAATTTTAAGTAAAAAAAGGAATTATTGAGACTGCTTTTGCAATATTTGACCTATAACTTAGACTTTGCCATAAATGTGGCGGGAATGAAGCTACAACTGTAGCAGGAGTAATATGTTCATTGATTTCTTAATAGAATCTGTTTATTTATTGAAATTCTACCCTACTTAGCTAATACCGACTTCAATTATCTAAATCTGTTACGATTCTTTAAAATATCTTAACCTATAACTAAGACATTGCAATAACTGTGGCGGGAGTGACATTTTCATTGATTTCTTTATTGATTCTATTTATATATTGAAATTCTACCCGTTTGCTAATACAAATTTAATTTATCTCCATCGGTTACTATTCTTCTAAATATTTTGACCTATAACTAAAACATTGCCACAACTGTGGCGGGTGTTGTAATTTCACTGGTTACTTAATAGAATCTGTTTATTTATTAAATTTCTAAACAAGTTTGCTATAATTTTCAATCGGTAATTTGAAAGGCTTTTATTAAAATTCTTAAACCAGTAAGTTTTACTCAACATAAATTTCACGGGATTTCCGTAAGAAATAAATATTTTTATTAATTTGAAATTTTATCGATATATATCACGCGCATGTTAAATTTTAAATATTCAATACTTTTAATTTTACCGTTTTGATATAACTATACCGCAAACCAAATAAATGTCAATTACTCCCGTGTTTATATCTGGTTTCACTTATCATATTGTCTCGCTAAATTACAAAAATTAAAACATACGCTGGAACAATGGTTGGAATATCTAACAACAAGAGGTAATTAGTATTCTCTTATCAATATTTTTGTGTTAACATTTTTTCTTATAAAAAAGAACATAATTTCAACTACGATTAATTACAAAACAACTACGATGAGCTTACCTATCTATGTTCAATAAAGGTGGATCTCTTCAAGCTACTTATCGAATCGTATTTGGCTGATCAACATATCGATGTTTTGGAAAATTATCCATTGATAGAATCGCATCACACTTATGCTGCTATAATCGCCAAATAGGCTTTAATCTTTTATTCTTAATTATTAATTTAGTCTTTTAATTCAAACATAATGTTATTTATAAATCTATTCTTAACATTAAATAAATAATTGTTAACTTCTAAATGTTTCACAATATGATCTAATATCTATTTCGATCAAATCATTACAATTCAAATATATCATTATACCAATTTATGAATTGTAACCAGTTTTCTAATTTATGTATCACTATCGGTTACTATTCTTCAGCATAATTTGACCTATAGCTAAGACATTGCCACAACTGTGGCGGGAGTGATAATTTCGTCGATTTCATAATAGTATCTGTTTATATAGATTGTATATTTATATCAATTTTGATAATTAAATACCAAATTTATAGTGTAAGTGTGCATCGACAAAATAAATCAATAAAAATATCTCCCACCACAGTTGCGATAACATAAAAACTCTCGCGACAAATTAACTCCAGTCTTTCAAAATCGTGTCCAAAAACCGTATCCAAGTATCCATTGGGTACTTTGTACCTCTAATTCCAAAATCGTGACCAAGTATAAGATAATTGGCTATTAATTAACACTAATTCATAAGTTATACACTTCTTTGGTTAGTTTAGAGTCAACCTGGTTGATCAAACCACTTCCGTAATCATAAGGTTCTTTGTGCCTCTTAGTCCAACATCGTATCCAAGTATAAGTTAATTGGTTAATAATTATCAATAAATCATAATTCATACACTTCTTTGGTTAGTTTAAAGATTATGCTATATGCCAAAATTAACTAATATATTAATACATGCTAAGTTAAAAGCTCGATCTAGTGTGGACTCGAGGATGGACAGACAGAAGGACGGACATACACAAATCCAGAAGCTCTACTTTTTTGTTAAAAAGTGAGCTTTTAAAAAATCATTTTAGCTCACTTTTCAAAAAAGCGGGCTTATGGTTTTGACTATGTCTGCCCGTCTGCCAGTCTGTCCGTCCGTCTGTATGCGATAAGTTTTATAATAAAGGTATTTCGCCTAATTCTATTTTATAAACCAATTAGCTTTTTTTATATTGGCTGAGAAACTTATATTTTTGGTATATAAGTATGCATTATCCTAAGAAAAGTGAGCTCTTTATGAATGTTCTGTTCTTGTTTTATTACAGCATTGATTAAACAGGTGTCGATATACCATATTTGGCTATAAGCATACCTAATAATTTTAACACAGCGCAACACTACAAAGAAAATTATATTCAAATAAATAATATATTAACCGTTAATTCAAGTCTCAAATTAAACAATGGAGAACTCTGATGTTTGGCATATTTGGTGGTTCTGCATTAAATGGGCTCCATTGTTGTAAACAATGTTTTTAAATTTAATATATTTTATTGTTACAAATAATTCATTATCTAAAACCAAAACTAATCAAACATATCCAAACCTACTAAATCTACCGAATCTACGAAATCTACGAAAGCAACCAAACTAACAAAACATTACCAAACTTATCCAACTTACCAAATCTATTAAACCTAGCTAACTTACCAAAATCTAACTAAACCTAACAAAAATACTACATATTTTAATTTAAATAAAAGTTTTAAACACAATCAAACTCTCAATATTTAAAATAATAAGTTAATTAAAACAATATACGTTAGTTAAGCGCGCTCTTACAAGTAATGTTTAAATTTTTACAATAGATTGCGAACATTTTTATAAAATTTTAAACACAATGGAGCCCATGTAAATCAGATCACCCGAACGTTATTGATTAAATACCAAACGAATAATAATTAATAGAGATCAACAATATTCCATAATAATAATTAAAACTTTTAATAAACAAATATATTTCGCCTGTCATGTCCATCCCACTTGTGAATTGCGAAAACATTCAAATTCGGGTAAGATTTTTCTGAAAAGAATATTATGATGTAACACTATAATAATGAGTTTCTATTCGATGCAGCGTAGAAAGATATCAGTAGTTATATAAGTCGAGTTCTGGCCCACTGTCCTTCGGACAGTGGTCCAGAACCCGACTTCAATTTTTGAAAAAA
>JAQIXJ010002129.1:0-16974 GCA_034700185.1 Phthiracarus laevigatus | reverse complement strand
ATTCTCTAATTTGCATAAATGGAATTCTTGGTGATACTAAACGCAGTTCCACTTCGCTCATATTTTGTAACTCTAAAGGTATTTCAGGAAATGATAATCCATTCACCTTTGAGAGAGTTGGAAACTTTTTTTGTTTGATATCTCTATAGCATGTAGTACAGACATTCTTTGTTCCCTGGCTTATATCAAAAATTTGTTCTAAAAATATTGAGTTAACACCGTTAATAATTAATGTTTCCAGCAAAACCGTTCTTATTGTTGATTGAAAATACAAACCAAAACATGAATTACAGATTATAGTTGGACCATTTTTAATATTTTTTTCATAAATAGAGCACAAATCAGTATATGATATTGTCTCTTTGAGGTCCATTCGTGATAACTTTTTCGAAATAGTGTTGTCATATTGTTGATCGCTTCGACGTTTTAAATCAGATCTCGCAATCCTGTGCGCCAATGTATCCCTTTGTTGTTCCTCAACTCGTCGTTCTCCAGACAATCTTGAAACTCTGTGCGCTTCAGAGTTCCTAATTTGCTCGCTAACCCGTCGTTCTTCAGCCATACGTGATATTTTGTGCGCTTCAGTGTCCCTTAGTTGTTCCCTAACTCGTCGCTCTTCATCCAGTCTTGAACATCTGTGCGCTTCAGTGTTCCTAACTTGCTCGCTAACTCGTCGTTCTTCAACCAATCTAGAGTTTCTGTGTGTTTCTGTGTTCCTTCTCTTTTCGTTACTTCTTCTATCTTCGTTTAATCTTTGAGTTTTATGAGCTTTTGTATTTCTTTTCTGTTTGTTTTCTCTGCAACTGTCATTTGTTCGCTTATCATTATATTTTATTCGATTGCGTTCATTTTCTATTCGACGATATTCTATGTCTTGGTGATTACTTTTCTTACGCTCCTTATCTTTCAATTTTCTTTGTTCTTGTTTACTTAATTGACAAAAATCGGTGTTAATCTTCAGATAATTATAAAACAATAAAAATTATATATTATAAAATTATTTTGACTTTGAAACAGATTATATTTTAAAAATTTAAAAATATTATTTGATTTTATTAATTGTTAATTTCAAATGAAATCATATAGAAAACTCCTACATTGTTACTAACATTTTTAAAATATCGGATAATGTGGCAAATACATCTTTATAAACAGAATAATTTATAACAGTTTTTAGATTAAAAATAATTTAAAATAATGGCAACTTTCTTGTTTTTTATATACTTTGCTTTAATGTTTCGTAAATTAAAGTTCATTCGGATATAAGATTCATGATTTTGTGTTAAAGCTTACATTATACAATCAAAGATAAATAAATAGTTTAACTTCTAATATTGTGACTCTAAAATTTTAAACTGAATAACTGACCAAATGTTGGATTCATATTAACTAAACATCTCTAATGAAACAAAGTTATTTTAAACATAATGTTCATTTGGATGGGCAAGGTTCATAGTGCAGAACGAAATATTACCTAAATGCTAAATGAATTGAGATTTACTTATTGAACAGTTTGAAATGTAAAATGATATGTCACAAGTGTGTTCCGCAAGCAAACACACTGAAATAGTTATTTAAATTATTCATCACATAATCCTTTATCTCACTTATCAATCATTTGTATCGAAGCAAAATTCCAATAGAATTATGACGAAAAAATTTGAAAAGTAAGTTTATTATATACGCTAGAATTTTTTTCAACTTTATCATGCAATATTTGTTCTAATTTGTTATTATCAATTAACAAGATATGTAATAATATTGTCTATAACTTAAATATGAATCATAAATTTTTAAAATTAACAAATAACAAATTCAAATGCAGAGGATAAAATAAAAAAATTCCTGATGATAACTTGTGAATAATACTCGCATGCTACAGAACGTTATCAGAGTCCGAGTATAATTAATTAGTTATTGACACTAAGTTGGTCCTAATCCTAACTACATTTGCATACAAATATTTGCTGCTTCAAGTGAAAATGCCTTAAAAAGTTATTCGTTTTAAAGGATCAATTTAAATTAAATAAGAAATAAATGCTCAAATATTTTTTAACAAAATTATCACCCAATCTTATGATCTTCTAAAAAATGAAAATCTTATTTTAAATAACTATTTAATGACACCAATATTGTTATTACTAAAGATATTAAATGCAATAAAACATAAATTATGAATATTACTGATAACAATTATAAATTTTTAAAGTTTTAAATGGTTCTAATGTCTATAAAAAATTACTAAAAGATTGTACAAAATTATAAACTATTTAATAATATTACTTTGTTAAAAAACTTCAAAGTAAAACAATATATTACTTGGTTTGAGGAATACTTTTCATTGTTGATATTTATTTTGCCAACACAATTAATATTCCTTAGAATGTGTTTCTAATAATATTGTAAAAGTTATATTTATAATTTTTTTATCTTACTTTGACAGATATATGGATTTGGGTATGTCCGTCCGTCTGTCCGTCCGTCGGGTGTGCACACTCTTATGTTAATAAAGGGATTTTAATCTTTACTCTAATTAAGGGATTTTTCCAATTTCTTATTCTAGTTAAGGGGTTTTGTCGAATTCTTACTTTAATAAAGGGATTTCACCAATTTCTTATTTTAATTAAGGGAATTTACCGATTTCTTAGTCTAATAAAGAGATTTTGACATATTTCTTATGTTAATTAAGGGATTTAACATCTTTACTCTAATAAAGGGGTTTTCCCAACATCTTACTCTAATTAAGGGATTTTACCAAATTCTTATTCTAATTAAGGGAATTTGACGATTTCATATATTAATTAAGGGATTTTCAGGTTAATTAGGCAGCTAAATAGTGTCAAAATGAACAAAAGTATTTACAAAACTATTATTAAAAGGGTCAAAAAAATGGTCAAAATCGGGTCAAAATAGGAAAATAATTAGCAAAATTAAGATAATATCTTCCGTGGCATCTGCCGCTATTTGCCTTAAAATGTGACAAAAATGGTCAAAATACTGAAAAAATGAGCAAAATTAGACAAAAATGACCAAAATTAGAAACATATTATTAGTGGCATCTGCCGCTATTAGCTGTAAAAAAGGAAATTTATGTCTTAAAATTTACAAAAATCTGGTTAAACCAGGCAAACCTTGGCAAAAATGGCCAAAACTAAAGTTAAAAATTCAGTGGCATCTGCAACATTTTGGCGGTATTTAATTGATTTTTAGTCTCATAATGGTTAAAAATGCATGTCTAAAGAGTCAAAATTTATGTTAAAATAACTAAATATAATTCATAACTTAAGTGGCATCTGCCGCTAACGGAGCTGGTATAATATAGAACACGAAATATTGAAATGGTTAGCGAGCGAACGGAGTGAGCGAGCGACCATTTACTAAATAAAACTAACTTTTCAAAGTCAGATATTATGACCGTTTCGAGCTTGTTTAATAATGAGCACAACTAATTTATTTTATTTTATGTTAAAATAATCTCTATAATAGTGTGGGAATGGAGAAAAAAGAATATTTTCTTCATTGTCTGCAGAACTTCATTAGTTGACATTGAGATCCAACGGCGAAGAGATCAACATTGTGTCGTGATTTAAATACCAACAACTACTGCTCAACCACCAGTACGTACTCAGCCGCCTGTTCTAAAATCGCCAATTTTGCCATCCACAAGCAACAATTACTGCAAAAACCACTTAAAACTAAACCTAAATATTCGAAAGTAAATAGGCTACAATTTTTTATTTCTGTCATGCCTTTATTTTAAAATTTTTTATGGTATAATGTTAAAGGATTACCATTTATTAAATTTAAATAATTATTACACAAACAAAAATTTTGATTATTTAAATTGAGTTCAATAGGGTAGAATAATGCTTGAGTTCATTGAATAAAAATAAATAAGTTTAATGAAGTTTTTAATTATTTTCCAATAATATTTTTTATCGGACTTAGGATTTTTTCATCAGATAATTAAGCTTTGGGTACGTGTTCTCTTTATGTAAATTAACAGATGTTATTATTGTATTTATTAAGGATTTTTCTTATTTTTTTGATAATTAAGGGATTTGACAGTTTACGTACTATAATTACAGAATTAAAACCCATTTTTAACGTTAAACAAGAATGAATATTAGTAATGCACTCACTTTGATTCACATATTTTCAAAATAATAATTATAAGCGGCAAACAAATTGTTTAAACGTCAAGCATGGGTAAAATACTGTTTCTTTATTATTCTAGTTAACAAATATTTAAACAAGGATACCATTTACGTTATTTCTGAAATTG
Organism: Phthiracarus laevigatus; assembly: GCA_034700185.1. Classification (NCBI taxonomy): domain Eukaryota; kingdom Metazoa; phylum Arthropoda; class Arachnida; order Sarcoptiformes; family Phthiracaridae; genus Phthiracarus; species Phthiracarus laevigatus. Next base: position 12,689 of record JAQIXJ010002129.1, on the reverse strand, counting down.
GATTTGTACAAAGCCGATAGTTTATAATTGGACAGCATATGCGTGACCAATAGTTTGGCAACCAAAAAAATTCGCGGGTATGGATTCTCCTAATTTTCTCCAAACAAGAACATAATTAACCGGTACTTTTGCAACATTATAAATAAGAACTAATTACAACTATATTAATTTTGGTTATAAATAATATTAACAAATTTTTATGACATTGTTGATATATTGCAAAATTGAAAAAATACTTGTAAAAAGTGAGAAAAATGAAAAAAATGAAAAAAATGAAAAAAATTGAAAAAATTGAAAAAATTGAAAAAATTGAAAAAATTGAAAAAATTGAAAAAAGCTAAAAAAATTTTAAAAAAAGGAAAAAATATTAAAAAATTGATAAATTGTATAAAATCTAAAAAGGCCCATAGACTAACTGTCACAGACATGTCAAATCCAATAGCTCGACTTTTCAAAGTGTGCTTAGAACATAACCTTTCTAAAATATATATGAAATTCAGACATGTACAGATAATGCTTGACCCTTAAATCTTTCTCCAAAGAAAATCCCAATGCTTTGGTTTAATACTTAGATTTAGAAGATTAACCCTGCGTGATATAACAAATATGATTCGTATGGAAAAACATCGATATTTATATTTCCCGAAAAAAGTTAATCAAATGTGGTATTCCATTTTGTTGTTATTCAAATGTTCATCAAAATTAATCCGTAATTAATCATTAGTTTGAACAAGTTATGGCCGTAAAATGTTGGTATTTCGATAATAAAATATCCAGACATAATAACCTTAGAGCTGTCAATTTCATCAAAGCAGGTTCTAATGTATTTAAATCTGCGTTCCAAGATGTTTTCCCTAAGTTCTATATCAAAAATAAAGCGGTGTCTTTTACATTTATGGCCAAACATTCAAACTGTCTAATATTCTCCTAGCGTTTATAGGAAAACAGTTCGTTGGTTCTGACTTGAATAAATCGGGCAACAATTGGACTGTTTTGTTGTAGTTAAAATTGTTTGATTAATACAATAAAGTTCAGGAAATTTCAAACCATAATTTGTCCAGGTTTCGACAAATAACAAACAATCTCCGGCCATGTAGTTGATGTATTTTAATTTATAGAGACAATCTACTACACTATAGGATAGGAATCGCAATATGAAACATATTTCATCTGTTGTTCGTAATCCTTCGTCATCGCCATACAATAAAACGAATAGGAATCTCAACAAATCAAATCATCGTAACACATCAGTTCACACAAAGTCTTCGTACATCGCAGTGCACACATGCCTCTACACTTAAGGAGAGACAATCATTCGTATTGGTAACGAAAACATATCCAAGCAAAATGCACAACAAAACAACTCAAAACGCAAAATACCCCACAAAGCATCATCGCATAAAGGACTAAACAAGTGTTTACTAACTCGATGTAACACCATGAACGATATTGAAAACTTTGTTTTGGCAAAGCCTCAACAAACTGAATCAAAAATAATCATCTATTACGACATTCGCTTCAATCCTAATAACTCAAAACAATTAAGCATCGATAGCGATATGAATAACAATAGAATTCGAACTCAAGTCATACTGGTCATACCATCGAATAACACGAAAAATGTTCTCATTAAACTACATAACCTATCAGGACTCTCGGAACCGAACGCACACTTGCAATTCAGTTATGACCAATTCTGGAATTCGATATCAAGCAAATTGTTATAAACTGTAATCAGTACAATTTGGAAAATCCTACTTTAAGTCTAATCCATAATTCACTCACATCGTTCGAAACTCGACTCTCGACAAGCCAAATGTGGTCTATTGTTAAGACACTAATGGGTTTCGCGGCTAAAAGAACCAAAGCTTAGTCTACAAAGGATGATATCTATAACACTCTCAGACATTGGGCCAAAGCCACTGCAACAGACGATATGATAGACGCCATCAACACAATCAACAAAACTATCAAAAAAGAGGCTAAACCGCAAAAGCTTCTCGTTTTCAAACATGCGTCAAACGTCCTTAAGATTACGCTCCAACAAAATAGCGTTGCTAATATCTATACATTCAAAGACGTAATCGACTACACAAACAACAGAAATCGACTCAAAGTTCATCTCTTGCATCAAGCCTTTCAAGTATCTTCGAGAGAACTTCCTTTAAGACACGGGGGAATGATATGAGCGTATAAATACACAGCTTACATCTTTACTTACTTTAAGTACAATTCAATATTGTTTAATACATTTCAATACATTTACACTCTTAATTACTCAATTGTTATTAACGCTAAAAACCTACTCATTAATTCAATGAGTGCAATGTAAATTTTTTGTTAATAACACACATCTAGTTATACTCAATTTTCTTGTAAAGTATTCACTCTTGTATTGTATTCATTAATGTCTGTATAATAAAGTCACGTTTAAAACACAAGCTTTTAGCTTATCTTTACAACATTGTATTAAGAGCAAAGTTATACAAAGTCACTTTTAGTACCATCACTGGTAGTCATTGACATGCATCTCAACCATCGTCAACCACACCATCAACGCAGATCACATTCTTCTGAAACTAATAGATTCAATAGTATATGAGCATCATTGGTATCTCATGCAACGTATTGGTAGGACCGTTTCAAAATTAGACGACAGTACACGCCGTACTCGAGTATCGCAAACTCATCAAAGTATACGCAACAGAACGATAGTACCTCTTACGCTGTTATCACTTACCACAGTCCACATTCACCTCAAAGGACATACGCGCCATATCAGTGACATAAATCCCGAACTCATATCAATATATTTGTCAAATTATTTAGAGACGGCAAAAGTTATTTTTTTCTTAAATCATCATATTAATATATATTAATTTGTAAAGTTCATTTATTAATTTTTTATAAATTGAGCTTTACCTAATTAATTCTTTTTGATTTTTAACAGGATTTTATAATATCTATAAATTGGATAATTGTTTATAATTTAAATATTAATCGAATTTAAAATGAGTTTAGATGCACATCCAATCGAATGTTTGTTGCATTGCACATTGTTACTATATGGTTTTATGAGCTCACATTTTGTGTTCTACTTTAATATATAGCTTATTAAAAATCTTTTTTCGAAAACGAAATACTTTAAAAAGTATTTAATCATGACTGACAACTATAGTGTGCACTCTATAACAACTTAATACAAACGGCTGAAAGTGTGTGCGTGTATTCCATGGGTTAATACAGAACTTTCTATTGAAGTGTTTAACCTATTTCCTGCTAATGTTTCCATTTGCATAATAGATATAGAGTTCTTGTTTCAACTAATTTAAAACGAGGTTTTGCATCAATCTTTGATGTTTTGTCTAAAAGAGTAAACTCTCATCAGGGTGCAAATAATCTTTGTTAAAACTACGCTTTAGTTAAATTTCTTTTAGTTAAAGCTCAGAACATTTTCAAAATTTTTATATTATTTTAGTTAATATTTACTTTAAATTTTAGGATATATAATAAATTGTTAGAATTTTATTAATTGAGCTCACTGGTAATTATGTAATTTCTTAATATATCAAGGGATTAACGAATGCAACGTTTTTTATACTGTCTTATTTTTTATAAATATTTGTGTTAGATATCCGTTATCTGTGAGACATGTTTAATCATTTGACTTTTAACGATAAGCCAACATGCTTTTAAATACTTAATATAAATATTTTTACATATTCTTAGAAATTTTTTCCTTTCACATTTTCCAATCATCTTCGAAGGCGTAGTAATCGAACGAAAACTAGAATAAAACTATAATATCGCTTCTCATCCTGTCTGAAATAAATAAATACATTTGATCAATAAATAGACTCAGCTTATGCAGTCATACAAACTACAACGTTCGAAATAAAAACCGATGTTTATTGATAACCTAAGTTTAATAATATTTCGGTAACGGAGTATAACATCAAGTCTAGGTTTTAAGGTTTTTTTAGAAACACGCTCTATCTTTCTATTAAATAAAAAATATTTTTTTCTGTGTGTATCTGAATATAAAATTACATTTTTGGTGATAAGATGAACATTTTTCATGGTAATTGATTTTTTGTAAATTTTTAATGATTTTAAAAGTCTTTCTACTTGTTTGCTTGTTTGTATGTTGAATGTGATTATTATTTCATGTTTTTTAAAAATAATTCTATGTCATTTATGTATAAAAATGTGATTACTTTATATATAAGTTTATTAAGTAACTCCATTGAATAAGATTTATTATCAACATCGTAGTGAGCAGTAAACCATCGAATGTTTTTCATGAAATACAATATAAGTTAAAACACAAGTGATATATATAGATTGCACACTTTTTATAGGTCAAAGAATACTTATGAAATAAATTAATCAGTTTTCATGCTCCAGAAATTAAAAAAGAAATATAAAAATGTTGCTTAACTATAACAAGAGATTTAACGTGAAAACAGAGTGATGAGAAACAAGCTGGTATTTGGACAATCATACGGACGGACAGACATAGTTGGACAAAACCAAAAGGTGAACTTTTGTTAAAAAAGTAAGCCTATAAAATTCAAACACGTTAAATGGTTACTAAATTTATTTATGTTTAATAAATGTACGCGTCTATATACCGTTCAGATTATAAGCAACGCATACGACAAAGAGCATACACCAAAGATTGGATATATAATGCTTTACTTGCATTTAGTTTTAATGACTGAAAACCAGTTTTTCTATGCAGACCTAGAGAAGCATACAAGTTTTTAGTGATTATATTGCTATGCAAGTATAACTTTTATTTCCAGTATTTGTTTAATGCTACTTGTCGTAAGCGTTGCTAATAATCCGAACGGTATACTATGCTTGGTAATACTGTTGTAGACATTTGTGTCAAATCACAAAGCGATACACACTGTATTTTCATAATATTTTATAAAAAAAGTTGTATTATTCTCATTAATGTTTTGAGACTCATAAGAGTCAGTCGCATACTTAATAAATAATTATTTAATCAAAGAGTTGTTTATTTATATTTAGTTAAGGGTTTATGATCTATATTTAATTAAGAGTTTGGTCACTGTTCGCAAGTGGTGGTCAAAGGCTTTTATTAATGGTGGAGTGCTTAAGATCTCATTTAAAAGTTAAGTTAATATATATTAATATATGAGTGATAAAATTAGTACAACAATAAGAAAGATATTAAAACCGAAAACAGTGAAAAATAGATTCTAAATTAATAATAGTTTTAAAGCTGCAAAAATCAATGAACAAGTAAATCAACGACAACTAAAGAAAGAACAACAAAATTAAGTGAAAATAATAATAATGTCAAAATGAAGTGTCACATTTAAAATGAATACGAATGTAACGACAAGTACCTCATCGAATACATCATTATCAGCATCAGACCAACTATAATTCAAATCGCTCAGCCATTAATTACAACTCAACAAAATAATAATAGTGACAAAATACCGGACACAAAAGAAATAAGTTTCTTTAAGAGAGGCTTTGATGCCAAAGAAAGGGTCGAAAATTTTGAATTCATAGCAAAATGCAAGAATTGGCCAATAAAACAGTGGAAGGATATAATTGGCACACGTATGCACTACACAACAGAGAAAAAGTTTAAAGATTTATATAATCAGCAACAGAATAAGAAATGGAAAGACTTCAGTCATATTTATTGATAAATTTACAGATAGTAACGCGAAAATCGCATCAATGATTAAGCTAAAAACGTTAGATAGAAAGTACTATAAATCAAGTGAACAATATTTAGACAAGTGTTTCGAACTACAGATGAAGAGTGGACATACAGATCCATCTGCAATAATGCTGCACTTAGTCGAAAAAATGCAAACAACAGATGAAAAACTGTTAGCGGCAGCAAAAATTGACAACAGATCGTTAAGCTGTGAAGATATGTTAAGCAAAGCGAAATTGGCATCAAATATATCGCGAATTATCGGCAATCAATACAGTATCAGTCAATATAGCAAAAATAACAACAATAATAGAAATCGTTTTAACAACTATGGCACAAAAAAATTATCAGAAAACATATAGTAATAACAATAAAAAAACAATGGTTATAATAATCACAACATTTATAAATTTAAAAATAATTTTCAACAGCAAAAACAAGACAATAGTGCGCAACAACAACACACACCAAAAGTGCATTACAACAATATTAATGATAGACCAAATAGTTCATATAATGGTCCACCAAAGTGTTATAAATGCCTACAATTTGGTCATATCAGAATTGATTGTCATTATAAAGACAAGACTGACGAAGAAGCAATCAAATTAGGTAAAGCGAGAAATAAAAAAGACAACAATTCAGAAGAACCGAAGCAATGGTAACTGATGTCAATAAAGATATAGACATTTTAAATGTCAACGTGTCCAACAAGAGGGTGTTGGACAGGCGTCAGTAATGCCCTCAAAATCACAGTTTAATAATTTTTTTCCTGGAGTTAGGTCTACGTTTATGGTCACAATTAATGGATTGGAGTGTCAAGCAATGTTCGATAAGGGGTCTGAACATTGTATAATTCGTGAAGACATAGTCAAAAAATTTAAATTAATTTATAAAGACTACAATATTGAGTTTAGAGGTGTCAACAATATAGCGAAATGTATCGGACATGTAATTATATGTCACACTAAAAACACATAAAGTAGTTTAGTTCAGTTATACTTTCGTTCATTTTATTATTAACACACAAAAACATAAATCATATGCACATCTGTTCATACATTAGTTTATCATATTTTGGGCGTTTTAAAAACTAAAGCCGAAGCTGTTTGGCCAACAGAACAAGTTTTAGCAGTTATATATGCTTTTCATTTGTTAAAATTTACAATAGTTTATTCCGGTTTGCAGAAATTTAAAATAATGCCTAAGTATTAAATTTCTTTCACAAAACAGTTCATAAATTTCACAAAATCTTTTGTAAAATGACTTTAAGTCATTAATTTTGACATTTATTTGTTTAAATATAAAAATTTTAAATAATTTAATTGTAAAATGATTTCAAAATCATTAAATTAACATTTTTCTAAAGTTTAAATAATTTATTTTATTTATTAACGTTTTATATAGTAACACATAGTTAATGTATTCAATCATAAGATATGTGACACTCTTTGAAAGTGAAATCACGTTTACCTCACGTTTTAAACACATTGAGCGATTTAATTATTCCCTTCGTATCAGCAATTTAGTGACTCTATTGGTGTTAAGCCACTCATTAAACATCACACATATTGCGATTAGCGATGTCATGACATCAACATATTATTTTGTTTATATCGTCAGACGTTGGTCTCATAACTATCTGATAGAAGGGAACGTACTATACAGTGAGTTTGAACACTCACATCAATGGTTAAATACTTTAAATAATGTAAAGGAATTCGAAAAAATTATTATCTATACGCCGCTAATCAGTACTACATTACAAATGATGATAACATTACAATATGAAATTTGAAAATTCCATGATTGAAGTATTTAAGCGAAGAGTGACAGACGACATTCAAAAAGATCTGTATTACGGCACTCAATGGCGTCACGCATATTATGTTTACTATGAGGAGATATTAGTGGCGAATACAATATTAATTGTCGTACAAATGGCTAATATGTTGGGTCTTAGAGACGAAAGTATTGCTCGAGTCATACCTTTATTCATGACATCACCGCTTTATCGCGAAACATACTACACTGATATGATACTACAGCGACAGCAGCGTTTCTAAGATTTGATCATAAAATCAGAAAATGTGGTTTTGATCAAACAAGAGGTTTGTAGCGATAAACATGATTTCTCTTATTGGGCGCAAACAGAAATAATAATACAAAACACGGAACATATTTGTTTTAAATTTCATTCCTTATTATATTATGCGATACTGAACGGGAGGACAGCAAAACATTTCGACAACTTGGGGGATTTTACCAACTCATTTAGAGATAATTAACTTTTTAAGTAAAAACAAAATCAATACGTAAGTGTATAATTGTCAGCGCGTGTTCATATTTAACATTATGTGATGTTCTAAACTACTTTTCAAAGAATAGTTTTAGTAATGATGTAAGAGCATCGATTTTTCCCTATTATAAAATGAATTGCTGAGTAACAAATGCATGTGCATCATTTTTAAGAATGAAAAAATTGGAACTAACCGAAGTGAATGTTTAAAATATTTATATTTTTTATGTTTTGTAAAATAAAATCTAATAAGTTTTTTATTATCAATTGTTTATTTCTTTTTGGATTTAATTGATAACATATATTATCATTTGTATCCACAGGTAATGTATAATCTCTGAAACAAGAGGGTTCTATATAACCATTTTGTTTCATTTATTATACATTTCTAACTACTTATGCTAAAGAAATGAAACAATTGAAAACTGTTATGACAGGTTAAACAACAATAATATATCTTATAAGCTGTTACAATTGGCCGCATTAACCAGAAACTATTTGGCTGATGGAAATAACAGTTTCCGCGATGTAGTGAACAATAATGACTCGAGTTTACTACTTGGCTGCTATTTTGTGAAGACAAAAAAACAAAAATTTTTTTGTCACCTCTATTTAAATGCGATGATCTGAGCGAAACTGTGGACAGTATAATTTATAACACTAATAAATGTAACCATATCGACAAATATTTTTATACCTATTTTGATATGTTTGATTCGGATTACGACCCAACTAAATAGTATGTCTAAATGATCTTAGTATGGCTATACATCTTCCCAATACATCAAGCAAGCGATTTAGAGTAGAATTACGACGACATGTATTCTAACAAAGATTATGTTTTAGAATATACGCGTACAATATCGATATTAATGAAAGCGCCGTATTAGACGAACTGTAGCCCATAAAAATAAGGCGCGATCTCAAAAAGCCATTGCGAAAGAAGGTGTATATTCAAAAAATCATACAATAAAAGGTTGGATTGCTTAAATCAGTGTTACGTGATTATATTAAATGAACTGACAAATCACACTAAACTATCTCCATTTACGGGTAAGAAAAAGCTGGAATGCTCCAAAGTGCGGGAACGGTTTCAGAATCAGTGTATGACTGATTGCTATATTGAGAAGGATATCACTAAATTGCAGATATCAGGCTGGTTTGGATTGTGTTGATGATAATCGTAATATATCTGAAGGTAGAGTTAAACATAGCAGAGATTACTTTTGCCATATGCGGTTTGGGGGAACTAAATTTGGGTTTATCTTTAGTGTCGCTATATGACACTTTTATAAGCGCGTATATATTGGTACAAAAAGCGTTCAGAAAATTGCTCTAGAAAATTAATGGCTAGTGATTAAATTTTAATGCGATCAAAACTTCATTTAATGCTACTTGAAAATAAAATTAAATTGAAGAACCGTTAAACAGTATTAAATACTGATGATACAGCGGTTTCAGAATGTACTCAAACTGATTCAGAAACTACTCGAATGAAAGTTTGAAAACCGGTGCTCTTTCAGTAACTTCTCAAACGCATTCAGTAACAACTCGAACTCATTCAATAACAATTCGATCCCTTTCAGTAACTATACAAACGCTTTCTGTAACTAGTGGAACAAATGCATTTATTGTACTTTACATTAAAAACTTTAAATAAGTGTTTAAAATGTTAAAACATTGTATTAATTTTAATTTTCAATTATTTCTCTTTTATTGCAACGCCAAATATATTTCTCCATATTTGAGAAATAATTAAAGCAATGATTCTCTATAATTTGAGAGGATGTTCTTTCAATTAAATTGTATAATGCGTCTTCATTTTGTGATTCAGCGGCTTTAATCATGTGCTTCCATTGATTGAAAAGATTTTCAATCGGATTTAAAAAAGGGGAATAAGGAGGCAAAAATAAGTATCGATGTCTATGCGCTGATATTAATGCAGTAATGGTATTATTTTTATGGAAAGAAACGTTATCCATAATAAGAATAGCATTTTGTACCCCTTCTTTCACGAAATGCTCAAACAGCGAACAAGAAAATTTCAATCGTTGTTCACCCAATTGCATATTTCTTCAGTTTGTTCTTCTGTTATCTTTTTTGGACGATGTCCAACATCCTTCTTAGTTTTTCTACCATCTCTTCGAAAAATTCTAATTATATTCGAAATAGTTGATTTCCGCAAATTAAATTGCTCAGCGACTTCTTTATTGGACATCCTTTTATTTTCGATGCTGTCGATAATTAGTTCGAGTACATCGTTTGATATTTTCTTTGAAAACATTTAGGTGTAACGTTTTCACACATATTAATTATAATTCAATAAAATTTTAATTAAATACACAAAATAAAATGTCAACAAAAACACGCGTTTGTGTAGTTACTGAAAGGGATCGAATTGTTAATGAATGAGTTCGAGTTGTTACTGAATACTTTTGAGAAGTTACTGAAAGACTAACGGTTTTCAAACTTTCATTCGAGTAGTTTCTGAATCAGTTTGAGTACATTCTGAAACAGCTGTAAGTAAGATAAATGCAATTTTTTGTTATTTTAAATGAATAAATTCAGCTGTTGTATTTTTATTTGACAGTACTTTTACCGAATTATTATTAAAAAATAGTGTTGCTTGAAATGTTTATGAGAGATAATTAATGAGCAACCGTATAGTTATTTATTGTAGTAACTGTGCACATGGATGTAAACAGGTAACCTCACCGAATACTGGCTGTTTATGACGTGCTCTTATTATATAGATATAACCTGTAAGCTACGGGAACGCAAGGAAACTACAGCCAATAGCAGTGGTATGTGAACACCAAAATTGTTAATCGGAAAATCCAGAAGAGATTCTATTACTTATTGATGGAAGAATCGTTCCGCACTTATTGTTACTTTTATCGGAACACTCTATACTTCAACTGTTTAACTGTAATCAAATTATAATCTAATGATTTAGACTTACAACGTCTTTTAATCAGTGATCGGAATATCGGTCCGCACTATAATATTAGATTAAATTAAAATGAATAAACAGAAACTTATTATTGACAATATACATAAGTTTTTTATTTAAAATACTATCGCTTCACAAGCGAAACAAACAGATCAAACTCAGTTAACAACTAGCTTAGAGTGAATTGAAAAACTAACTAATTAATAATCAAAATGTTAAAATTTATATAAAGAAAAGCGTCAAAAGCTAAAGTTCAATACAACAAAAGTTAATTATTAGAATTTTGTCATTTCAAAAACATTTAATAAGAAAAATATTATTCATAAAAATGATTAAATGGGTTAATATGCATCATCGCTGTGTTAGACGTACCTCAATATACTATATATATGTTCATTATAGACACATTTGAATCGTATTTTAAATTTAAAATTGCTTTTAAATAATGCACAATTTTCGTTACTAACTTCAGATGTAGTTAGAATTAGACTTACTATCTGGAATCTAATTTGTCTGTCCAGAGTTCCAGACATGTCTGGACAATCCAGGATAGGCCATAATAAAAAATATCAGGTTTGTATAAACTGTAACTTTCTATTTAACAATTTGATTGATAAATTCAGTTATTTAAGTGAAAATTGAATTTTTTAAACACTAATTTACTAATATAATTTAAAGAACTTTACTTATAAAATTGTTATATAATCCTTTTAATTTCAATCAATATTCTGATTAAATGATATAGTTAGTTCTGTTATGCATTACACCGAAAATCGTTTATTTTAATCTTTATCAAACGGATATAATGCAAAAAACATTGATAACATTAATTTAAATTTACATTAGCTCTTCAATTCAATCCTTTAATTTTATTAACAATAGAGCAGTTATTAATTGTTGCATAATAGATAAATGAATTTATGTTGCAATAAATAAGCACCATTAACATTAACTAAAGACAAATAAATGAAACTTGAGAATGTTATTTTTTAAAAATATGATAAAAATAAAAATGTTTTGCTAATACTATAATTATTAACATTATTATGGCCGTGAGTTTCTAAATAAGAAAGATTATATAATTTATGATAAACTAAGCTTATGCTAATAGTTAAACGAAAACGTAAATTTCTCATAGCTATAAGAAAATATATATTAACAAAATAATTTATGAGTTTTAATAATTATTAATTTTTTAAACACGTCCGTATATCGTTTTTTAATATTTAGATTATAATTAATTCACATTAATTAATAGTTTATATACTTCAAACTCAAATCAACTTATATAGACTGGTGTAAACATTTACATGAATCCGTTAAATTGGGCAAATGTTATAATAATAACTCCACTTTTTCCGAAGAATTAATTTAATACTTATCTTGAATAGTGGTGGGCTGGTTTTATCTTCGGGTCATATAGAAAAACTAAATTAATTTTCTGATTAATTTTTTAGCATGACGTTCTCTTTAAACAAAGTGTTTAATTAAAGTCTAGCAAACTTAGACCCAAGTAAATAAAACAAGCTTAATTGGTAATTACATAATAGAAAAACTTTATAAAAATGCTGCCTTCTTACGTTCGAAAATGCGTGAACCTCTTTTCATGAAAACTGTATACCAATTCACGACTCATTTATAAAATTAAACATGCCAAATATTCCTAATACAGAAAAATTTATGATAATTAACGTAAGCTACACATTCGATTAAGCAAAACAAAGCAT